>JAFEMH010007673.1:0-80098 GCA_022495995.1 Adenophora triphylla var. japonica
CATGAACAGAAAAGAAAGAGGAGAGAGAATCTAAAGAGTGGAATAGTAATAAAAACTTTCCTTTTTGAAAAAGTGTCTTTTTAAATGTGACACCCAAAAGAGTAAATTCGTGTCTCTTCGCATCGGGACTTCGAGGAGTATGTCCGTTAACTAAAGGTAAAAAAATAAAAAATCTACCCCTCCCTCCGTCCCAATTATATTACTCACTTAGTCCCAATTATATTACTCACTTAACGTTTCTGGGCATTTAAAAAAATAAAGTTAAATAATGTTATTAAAGTAGGAATTGTGAGTGGGTAGGAGAGAAAAAGTGAGATGGTATCGCATAATAAGTGGATAAATACTACGAAATATTTACAAGCAAAATGGGTCCATTGAATAAACAAATATTAAAACGCTTCCTTGTAGAAAAGCATGACTTTGCCGGTGACGCCCAAAAGACAAAGTGGGTAAAATTTTATGGGACCTGAGGAGTATGTTTTAAATTCTCGAGTACGATCGCATCCTCTCGTTACCACCACGTGAATCCGCTCCGCATTGTGACTATATATTTTTTAATTAATTTATGTGCCATGTACTCCCTCCGTCCCGTTAAGCAAAGCTTACAAGCACAAGCTGCACGCAAATTAAGCAAAAAAAGTTTAGTGAAAGTAAGTGTTGTGAGTAATGAAATGAGGTTAGAGAAAGTGGGAGTAGGAATACTGATTTCGATTGGCGTTGTGAGTATAAAAATAAAGTAGGAGAGATAATTAGTGGGTGAAATAGTAAAAAATTTGCTATTTTAGGAAGTGTGAAGTTTGTAATGGGATGTTCAATAAAAAAAGTGTGCAGGTTATAGCGTGATGGAGGGAGGATGATCTAATCTCTTCGCATAATTTCTCTTCAAACACATTCTACCTATTTATGATATTTACCTATTATTTGTGAAGTTGTTCAATTCTTTTTAGCTTTCATATAATTTTGTTCAGTCATGTCAAGGAAAATAAATGCATAATTTTTTTCTTTTTGAATAAATTATAAAATTGAAAAAAATTATTATAATGAAAAAGAATTATATTTTTCTGAATTCTAATCTGGAAATTGTACATCTTAATTACAAAACATAGTTGTGAAAATATAACCAATTTTTTTAGTGGTGGGTCAAATTTTTATAGACTATCTTGACAATCAAACAATCTTGTGAAAAAACTAAATTTTTCTTAAGCAATAGAAAATCAATTTTATAGTCTTATGATTATAAATTATTAATTTCACAATTTTATCGTTTTAATTCCTAACCCATAACGGGATATAACTATAAAAATGGAGTAGGTCTCCGGATAAACGCGTTTCTCCGTAAGTTATGGAGAAACGTGTTTTTCCAAAAAAAAAAATTATAATTTTTTTTTTTTTTTGCATTCATTAAAAAAAATTTTGGATCAGTCTCAAAGGTTTTGGATATCCAGAACCCTTTGATCATGATATCCAGAAGTTATGTTAGAATGGGACCAACACATACCAACTTTCTGGTCATGGCCTTCACTTTTTTCTGTATATATTTTTCACTGTTTTCTGGATATACTTTTCACTGATTTCTGGATATAGATTTGGCCAAGGTCATGATCAATACAAAATTTCTGGATATCCTTTCTCTTAATTTCTGGATATACTTTTTAGTGATTTCTGAATATATATACTTGGTCAAGGCCAAAGGCCAAGGCCATGAGCCAAGGCCAAGGATATCCAGAAAATCACTAAAAAGTATATCCAGAAATTAAGAGAAAGGATATCCAGAAATTAAGAGAAAGGATATCCAGAAATTTTGAAAGTGATATCCTTTCTGGATATCAACTTAAAAAGATTCTGGATATCACTTTTGATGCGACCTTATAAAATGAATTGGGCCCAAGCGCCAGGGCTTAGGCCCACTAACTAGTCATGGGCCAAACCCAATGAATAGGGACCATTTGAGAGAATAATGATAATGGAGCGACATGAAAGGAGTAGGCAACATGGGCTTAAATGAGGCCATGATAAGAAGGCGCGTGAGAGTATAGCCGAATATGCAACAAGGTCAGGCGAGAAACCCTGTAGCAAAGGTGAAGTTCGTTATAATTATGTGTACAAGGGGGATCTATTTCTCGCAAGGACATCCGACTAAGGGTGACATTCGGAATGTCGCCCTCCTCCCTATGGTTATCGCCTATGCGGCATGGGTGTCTAAGCATTTCCGCTACATGTTTCCGCTGGCGCCCGCCCTTAACCCTAGCTATTTGTGATGTGTGATTGATGTGACAAGGTGAATAGTGAAATCCCACTAACTTAAGGTTGGTTGAAACCCCCTTTTGGATGATTGACAAGTGTCCCCCCATGTACAAGGCACATGGGGGGCTTGAGAGTTTATAAAGATGAATAGTATCATTTGCATGATAAGCTCTCTCTCTCTACTCTCTCTCTCTTTAGGGTTTCCATTGATATAATCACCACCTTGAACACCTAACCTTACTCTCACGCCGGAGGGGGTTCGCCGGAGTCACCCCCGGCCTAGTTCACGTGTTTTCTTGTGTGTAGGCTACCATTCAAGGAAGAAGCAAGCCGAATTATCCTCTACAATTCAATTCCTGTGCAACCAAAATTTCTTATGGTAGCATCAGTTGGTTCCGTTGCCGGGACTGAATTTCTTTCCTTGTTTGGGCTGATCAGCTGATGCTGGTGGTGGTAGCGTCCTGTTTTGAGGTGGTTGAAGGTGGCGGAGTGGTGTTCTTGAGGTTGACGTCACTGTTGAAGCTGCCCAGGAGTTACGTTTAAGGTTGTTGTTCAGTTTGGTTGATTGTGTCTCAGTTTGTGGTTGTTTGCGAACCCAGAAAATTACCTAAATGGTTCAAGAAAAGAATGCCCAGGGGAAGGACACCTTAATACAAAGATTGGAAACACCTAACCCGAAGGATGCCCGTAGGGCTAGATCAGGGACCGCGCGGGAAGGAGAGGTGCATACCACTGAGACTGATTCGGCAATCAGGAGCGTCAGGAGGCGAGAAGAGAGGGAGCGAGTTGAAGTAAGCAAGAGAAAGGCCGGCGAGCAGAATCCCGCTCCATCGAAAACTGAGGTGGTAGTCGAAAGAAGCTTAAGGAAAGAGAATGAATTCATGATGAAAGTTCTAGCTAATAATGAGAGGTTGAGAAAGATGGGTCAGGCACCCACGGCGATCCCGCCTGAAATGTCGGAAGAAGTAGATGGCCGAGACCGGGAAGAGAGCCAAATGTTAGCCATAGCGTCAAAAGGGACGATAGGCGCGCGAAGGATACGCCACCACCTAAAGGCGAAGAAGGAGGCCGTAGGGTGGGAAGTAAGCAAAGAGAGATCTGGGGGTGGAGGCAAGAGGAAGCACTCAGATCATGTAGAAAGGAGAATCTATCACAAGTCAGGGGACTCGCGGGATGATTCTTACTACTACGGATATGAAAGTGACGAGGGGTCGACTGCCGACAGAGATTATGTACCAAGTCACTCAAGATATTCTGATGATGGGACGTATGTCCGGGAAAGGTCGCAAAGGTCAAGGCATTCTGATAGAGCTCGCCGAGATGAATTGACGCAGCGAGATAGAGATCGTAGGCGGCGGGAAAGGAGGGATAGAGAAAAAGCGGAAAAGGTCGCTGAAGCCGAGAAGGTCGCAGAGGCGATTAAAGTTGCAGAGGCTTTGAAAGCCGTCGAGTTGGCTAAAGCCGCAGAGCTAGAAAAGGCCAAGAAAAATGAAGATGATAAGTGGAAATCCGAGATGGCAGAAATGGCAAAGAAAATTAAAGAGTTAGAGGCGGGAACCAAGCCCGCAGAGGTAAAAGGCTCCTACTTGGCCCCATTTGCGAGGAATATTCAGATTGTCGCCCCGATCCTTCTTTTCGTATGCCTAATTTGCCAAGTTATTCTGGGGTTTCAAGGGCGAACACTCACATTGGAGGATTTGAAGTAACGTTGTCGCTATTGACTGATAATGAAGCCGCACCGTAAGGCATGCTTTGCGAGCACTCTTTGGCCGATCACGCACGTTGGAGTGGTTTTTTGGCTCACCAGCTGAATCGCAGCTAGATATCAGGATCTTAAGAACAAGTTTCTTCTTGCGAGATTCAAAGGTCGGGAGCCCACCCCACTCAAAAACCGAACTGCAGGCAGCCTTGAAACAGATGAAGGGGAGAATATTTTGGCTTTTACTGATAGATTTATGGGAATTGCAAACCGGATCGCTGATGTCAGCCAGGGCGAGATCATCATGTTATTTAATTCAGGATTGTTACCTGGGCATTTCAAAACGGAATTTTGTATGCGATTACCGAAGACAACTTGCGAGTTGTACGAAAGGGTTAGAGCATACTGCAGCGGTAGTAAGGAGGAAATAGTCAAGGTCACCGCAGCAGGGGGCTCATAAGAAGAGTGTAAAAGAAAGGATCGAGGTTGTGAAAGATGATGATAAGGGTGATAGAAGGAGGTCGCAATGGGAATCACGCTGGCGGGAGTAAAGGAGGCTGTGATAGAAGTCAGGGCCAGAGGAAGGTCATCAAGTTTAGTAGATTGAACACGACTATGAGCGAGATCTTGAGAAAGGAGGATTTCCCGAAGCCATATCCCATTAGAGAAGACACCTATGCGGCAAGGAATCAGAATAGTTATTGCGACTTTCACAAGGATAAGTGGACATACGATAGAGGATTGTTATAATTTAAGGAAGTTAATTCATCAAGAATAGACAAAGGCGATTTCAAGCAAGATTCCGGAGGGCAAAGACAAGGCGAGAAGAGGGGGCGCGACGAGAAAGAGCTCAGATTGAAACGTTGTCGATGTTATTCAGATCCATTGCCCGCTGTTGCCCGGTTGACAATCAAATTATGATGTTGTCGCACAGCTTTGACATCCCTCCATTTGTCGCCATCGAAGACGAGTTATCGATTTCTCGTCGAGTTAGCCGACAAGGCGGGTCATGGGAGCCAACCTGTGATTATAACCATATGCCCAGGAAATAACATTGTTCAGCGCGTAATGGTGGATTCAGGAGCGAGTAGGAATGTATTGTACTACGAGGCTTTCAAGAGGATGAATTATACTGATGCGAACTTGGTACCTTACAAGGGATATTTAGAGGGATTTACAAATCATTCAGTCAAGGTTAAGGGGACGATCATGCTAGAAGTAGAGGTCGGTGAAGGTGACCTAGCGAGAAGCGAGCAAGTTGAGTTCATGGTGATTGATTTGGTTTCCGCCTATAACGCCATAGTTGGAATCCCTTTTCTATTGAGTTTTGAAATGGTGCTTTCTATCCCGCATCAGAGAGTAAAGTATCCGACTCCTAGAGGTGTGGGTTGTCTGAAGAGTGAGGCAATCACGGTGGCGAGAAAGAAGAAGGAGATGATAAAAGCCAAGAGGGCTTCTACCAGTTCGTTGACGACAAGGTCTGATTCTCGTCAGCTGAATATTAATATGATTGATTTGGTTGAACTTGAGGATGACTGGATAGTCACTGAAAGTATGAAGGAGGGCACGACAATGGTTGTCGCGGATGCGAGATTTGTGCATGAGCGAGGAAAAGAGATGATAGTTGCGAGGAAACCTGACTGTGTGAGCTATGTGCAGGATGTCGCAGGCGAATTTGACCTGGGTATGGAAATGGTGGGTATGGCGCTAAGCGCGAGCTGTGCCGGGATGTTTCAGTTTGTTCAAATGAGGGAACCTAGAATTGAGGAGATAATAATGGAGGAGATTGTGGATGATTCCGACGAAGATTGTGAAACAGTGGAGGTAGAGGATAAAGATGAGCGACCTACGGGCCACACATTTGGTGACCCAGTGAAGGTGATTCTGGCCAAAGGCCTAATTAGTAAAAAGCGAAAAAGAATTGAGGTGGAAACTTTACAAACGCGAGATGAGCCTGAGATTCAGGCTGGCGAGGAGCTAGAGGAGGTGGAGATCAATCAATACTTCCCGGAGCAGCGGATTAAGATTGGGAAGAAGTTATTCTGGGATGAGCGAGAAAGATTGGTAGAATTTCTGAAAGATAATTTGGATGTGTTCGCTTGGCGGCCAGAGGATATGAGGGGGATTGATGAGAATGTCGCCCTACACTGCTTAAATGCCGATCCCAATGTTGAGCCGTTCAAGCAAATGGTTAGGCACTTGTCGCCAGAAAAGGAGAATGCGGTCATGGATGAAGTTGATAAATTATTGAAGGCGGGAATCATAGAGGAGATTAAATATCCAGTTTGGTTAGCATGTCCATTTATGGTATTAAAGTCGAACAAGAAATGGTGGATGTGCATTGATTTTACCGACTTAAATACCGCCTGTCCAAAGGACTGCTACCCGCTACCCAAGATAGATAAGCTGGTTGATTCGATTGCCGGTCATAGGGTCTTCAGCTTTATTGATGCGTATTTAGGATATCATCAGATTAAAATGTGCGAGAATGACAAGGCGAAGACGGCTTTTCGAACTCCCAAGGGCAATTTCTGTTATAAGATGATGCCATTTGGCTTGAAGAATGCCGGCGCGACATATCAACGAATGGTAAATGAGGTCTTCAAGTCGCAGATTGGGCGAAACTTGGAAGCTTACATTGATGATATGGTGACAAAAACAAAAGAGTATGATCATGTGTTGGATCTCGCCGAGACATTTGAAAATCTAAGGAGGAATTCGATGAAGTTAAACCCTAGTAAATGCACGTTTGGAGTTACGGCGGGAAAGTTCTTGGGTTTTTTAGTAAACAGACGCGGGATAGAGGCCAATCCCGAAAAGATTCAGGCTCTATTGGATATATCGCCGCCCAAGTCGATCCGCGAGATATAGAGGTTAAATGGGAGGATTATCGCCTTGGGGAGGTTCATTTCCAAGTTGGCAGAAAAGTGTTTGCCGTTTTTCAAGGTGTTAAAGGGGGTGAAGAGTTTTGTGTGGGATTAAGAATGTGATGTCGCTTTTGAGCAAATAAAGGTTTATCTAGGCAAGCCGCCTATATTGTGTAGCCCTGTGGAGGGAGAAGAGTTGTTTGTATACTTGGCGGCTTCAGATTTGGCCGTGGCCGCAGTTTTGGTACGAGAAGACAAGGGGGGTGAGAGGCCAATTCACTATGTTTCAAAGGCATTGAGGGAGGTTGAGTCGAGATACTTTAATGCTGAGAAGCTGGCATACGCTTTGGTGGTGGCTGCGCGGAAGCTGAGAGCTTATTTTGTCGCGCACACTATTGTTGTATTGAGTGACGCTCACTTAAGGAAGATTTTGCAGCGACCGGATGCCGCGGGAAGATTGTTGAGATGGTCCATTGAATTGACTGAATTTGATTTGAAGTATGAATCTCGCCGGGCGATTAAGGCGCAGGCTTTGGCAGATTTCATTGTGGAAACATCTTTCACGAGATCGCAGGAGGAGTTGATGGAAAGCGCGACGAAGAAGGAAGTAAACAGGGAATTCGGGCATAGTTTGTTGGTGGAAAAGGAAAGGCCGCTTGATTGTTGGGTCTTGTATGTCGATGGCTCATCTTCAAAGGATAAGGATGCATGGTGCGGCAATCACTCTGACCTCGCCTGATGGGGAGGTTAAATATGAAAAGGCACTAAGGTTTAAGTTCAATGTTTCGAATAACCAAGCAGAGTATGAGGCATTGATTGCCGGGATTGAATTAGCGCGAGATGTTGGGTTGACCAAGATAGTGATCCATTCTGATTCCCAGTTGATTTTTAATCAAGTGAAAGGCGATTATGGAGTCTTGAGTTCTGTTTTGGTGAAGTATTGCAATTTGGCGAGGAATATTTTAAAGGGATTCGAATTCTGGGAGTTGGTTCAGATTGACAGGGCTGATAACTCGCGGGCGGACGAGTTGAGTAGGTCGGCGGGATCTGACGGGCGAAGCTCAGCAAATGAACCATTACTGGAGTATGTCGAAATGTCGGTAATTAACAGGCCGCTGGTTTCAGAAATTGTAGATGCCGAGAAAGATTGGGTGGCAGAGATGAAGGAGTTTTTGCTTACGGGAGAGTTACCACCTGATGAGGAGAAGGTGAAGTTGATTAAGGCGACATCATCGCGGTTTATGGTGCAGGATGGAATTGTTTATAGGAAATCTTTCTCGAAGCCGCTATTGAGATGTGTCGGGCCCAGCTTGGTGCAGAGGGTGTTGTATGAAATACATGAAGGTATATGCGGCGTCCATCCCGGAGCGAGAAAGCTAGCGGACAAGGTTTTGTTTCATGGCTATTATTGGCCAAGTCTAAGAAAGGATGCAGAAGTATATGTCAGGAAATGCGAGAAGTGTCAAAGGTTCGGCAACATTCCCCGACAGCCCGCTACAGAGCAAACTCCTATTGTGCCGACTTGGCCGTTCGACATGTGGGGGATTGATTTGATAGGGCCTTTTCCGAAAGCCAAAGGTGGTTGTCAACATGTGATTGTCGCTGTGGATTACTTTACGAAATGGACAGAGGCAAAAGCTTTGGCGACAATCAGTGAGGATCAGGTGATAAAGTTTGTACAAGAGAATATCTGGTGTAGATATGGGGTTCCATGAGCTATTATTTCAGATCATGGCACTCAATTTGGGAAAAAGTTTTCGGCTAAATGTGCAAGAGTAAATGTTAAGCATTGGATGTCGGCAGTGTACAGGCCGCAGTGTAATGGTCAGGCGGAGGCGGCAAACAAACAGATCATTGTCGCTTTGCGCAAAAATTTGGAAGGAAGAGGTGGAGCTTGGCTCGAGGAGCTGCCTATAGCCCTATGGTACGTGCGAACAACGGTAAAGGGCTCAACTGGGGAAACCGCATTTGCCCTCACTTATGGATCGGAGGCCATGGCGCCTGCCGAGATGGCATTGCCGACCTATAGAGTGGCATATTATGATGAAGCGAGAAATGCACAATGGCGGTGCAATGACTTAGATTTGATCGACGAGAAGAGAATTTATGCGAGAATGAAAATGATCAACTACAAGCAGAAAGTGAAATCCCAGCATGATAAGCGAGTTAACAAGAGGTCTTTCAATGTTGGAGATTGGGTTATGAGGAGTATGGAGGTAACAGGAGCCAAACCCGGATACACCAAACTGAACGAGAAGTGGGAAGGCCCATTCCAGATATCAAGTGTGGTGCGAGAAGGGACTTATAGATTGAGGAAGCAGGATGGAGAAGAGTTGAAGAATGCTTGGAGTGTTGACCACCTCAAGCAGTTCTACCAGTGAAGCAGCGGCGGCATCGTCCTCTTTTTTATTGTTTACCTTAGACAGCAAAAGTTATATAACTTTTTCTTGTAAATTGTTCTTTTGATTGTCGCACAAAGAAAAAGTTATGTAAAATTTGATGCTCTGGGAATTATGTAATTTGTATATATAGTAAAAGTAGCGGCGAGGCATTCCTTTCATCATGTTTATAGCGCGATTGAATACTTGTAAAAGCTGACGATTTTAGTTATGATGTTTCATGGTTTCGTTGAAGATGGTGTCCAAGAGAGTTGCCGCTAAAGCTTGAAGATGGTGGACTAGAGGGTTGCCGCTAAAGCTTGAAGATGGTGGATAAGAGAGTTGCCGCTAAAGCTTGAAGATGGTGGCTTAGAGGGTTACCGCTAAAGCTTGAAGATGGTGGCCAGGAGGGTTGCCGCTAAAGCTTGAAGATGGTGGCCAAGAGGGTTGCCGCTAGAGCTTAAAGATGGATCGATAAAGCTCGAAGATGGATTGCGAAAGCTGGAAGAAAGGGGCGGTGCCTTGGAGATAGTGGTTCCTTGGCACCGAACCTTGCGACTTGGAGATAATGGTTTCAAGTCGCGGTGCCTGGAGATAGTGGTTTCAGGCACCTAGAAAAGTCCTGGCTTTTTAACGGGCGAGAAAGGGGAGGCCACCTGGGGACAAAAGGCTCAGGAGTCGAACCTTGCGACTTGGAGATAATGGTTTCAAGTCGCGGTGCCTGGAGATAGTGGTTTCAGGCACCTAGAAAAGTCCCGGATTTTTAACGGGCGAGAAAGGGGAGGCCACCTGGGGACAACAAGGCTCAGGAGTCGAACCTTGCGACTTGAAGATAATGGTTTCAAGTCACGGTGCCTGGAGATAGTGGTTTCAGGCACCAAGAAAAGTCCCGGCTTTTTAACGGGCGAGAAAGGGGAGGCCACCTGGGGACAACGAGGCTCAGGAGTCGAACCTTGCGACTTGGAGATAATGGTTTCAAGTCGCGGTGCCTGGAGATAGTGGTTTTAGGCACCTAGAAAAGTCCCGGCTTTTTAACGGGCGAGAAAGGGTAAGCCACCTGGGGACAACGAGGCTCAGGAGTCGAACCTTGCGACTTGGAGATAATGGTTTCAAGTCACGGTGCTCCTGGAGATAGTGGTTTCGAGGCACCTAGAAAAGTTCCCGGCTTTTAACGGGCGAGAAAGGGAGGCCACCTGGGGACAACGAGGCTCAGGAGTCGAACCTTGTGACTTGGAGATAATGGTTTCAAGTCGCGGTGCCTGGAGATAGTGGTTTCAGGCACCAAGAAAAGTCCCGGCTTTTTAACGGGCGAGAAAGGGGAGGCCACCTGGGGACAACGAGGCTCAGGAGTCAAACCTTGCGACTTGGAGATAATGGTTTCAAGTCGCGGTGCCTGGAGATAGTGGTTTCAGGCACCAAGAAAAGTCCCGGCTTTTTAACGGGCGAGAAAGGGGAGGCCACCTGGGGACAACGAGGCTCAGGAGTCGAACCTTGCGAGTTGGAGATAATGGTTTCAAGTCGCGGTGCCTGGAGATAGTGGTTTCAGGCACCAAGAAAATTCCCGGCTTTTTAACGGGCGAGAAAGGGGAGGCCACCTTGGGACAACGAGGCTCAGGAGTCAAACCTTGTGGCTTGGAGATAACGGTTTCAAGTCGCCAAACCTTGCGGCGAGAAAGGGGCGGTGCCTTGGTGATAATGGTTCCTTGGCACCAAACCTTGCGACCTGGAAGAGTGAAATGCCAGGCGCGGCGACCTTGAAAAGCGAAATGCTAGGCACCTAGAAAAATAATATGCATATGGACAACGGTTTCAAGTCGCTGCGTGGAGGAACCCGTAAAAGGAGGCGATTGTCGCCAAATAGAAAGTTATTCACAATGTATGTCGCCTATGACTCTAGCAATGGAGTAAGGTTGCCTAAAGACAAGCCTCACTCTTTTGGAGGGAGTAGTATGTATATAGATAAGAGAAAGGGAAGGGAGTCTTCGATGAACTATCGAAGCAAAAATGGCGACATTTCAAAGGCAAACTTAGAACAAGTAATTATAAACAGAGCAATGACAACAAAGTTATGGAGTTGAAGTCGCACCGCGACATTCAAATAGTCAAAATAGGCATCAAGGAGCATTCATGACAATCAAATACAAAGCAAAGTCGCTAATAGCAACATCTAAATTATTGTAAAGCAAAATGTTAAAAGAACCATGTATAGAGGCAGAAGATAAAGAAAGGTGCATGCCGCAAACCGCGACATTATGATAAAAGTATAAACTCGCAAACCGCGATCCCATAGGTCATGTCGTAATGTTTAAGTCGCAAACCGCGACACCAAACCAAAACGCAAGATTTCAATGTTTAAGTCGCAAACCGCGACATCCCCAAAAAGCGATAAAACCAATGTCTTAAAAGAAGAAAAGTAAATTGTTTGATGCAAACCACAAAAGATTGTTTTCAAAAGAGGATCAATGTTATTTAAGGAGCAGAGGGCTGGCTCCCACTAGTAGAGGTTCTGGCAGCACGAAGGGCTTCGCGAGCAGCATTTTTGGCGGCTAAGAGGGCTTGACCTTTCTCGCCAATCAAGTCCACCCACACGTCAAAGCATCCTTGTCGATCAGGGAAGGAGGATTCCAAACCGGCTTGCCTAAGAGTTTATCTTCTGCGGCCAGGGCCTTAAGCTCGCCCTCCTCATAAGGAACAATGGAATGACCGCGGCAGCAAAAATCGCTGTAGATTTGCTCAGATCCCCACTTGGCAAGAAGCTCAGGAGTAATGGCCGAGATTTCCTCAGAACTTGCCGCTGCCGCCCGCATGACATGGAGTAAGGCTTTGTCGTACATGTCCATTGCATCAGACTCCGCCTTCTCTTTGTTGACGGCAATCTCTTTGATCAAATCAGCATTCTTTGTCGCCTTGGCAAGATTATCAGCTTCTAGGGCCCGAATCTTCTCTTCCAGCGCCATTTTTGCTGAGGAAATCTCTTGAGCTTTGTTCTCAGCTTCTAGCGCTTTATCCTCGCTGGGCTTAATTGTCGCAGCCGTCTTCAACTTTTCCCCTTGAAGTGTCGCCAACTCTTTCTCCATCTCCCCGCACCTATTCTTACACTTCTCTTTGTCAGCCAAAGCTCGCTTGCGAGCCTTATCTATCTTTTCGGACTCACGAATCGCACGCTTGTATTTGTTTCTAAAACCATACAGAGTACTTGCTATCTGTAAAAAGTTCAGGAAAAAGTTTAGCACCTTGAGAAAAAGGAGAAAGCTAAAGTAAGAGGCGACAATACTCACCCCGCAGATCTGAAGGCCGGCCAGGTTCAGGGACAGATCAATGTCTTCTTCCACCACTTTGTCTATTTCAGCCTTGTCGCCTATCCTCTCAAGCATACCAGCGCCAATAAGACTGTTGTTTGGATCACAGGAATGAATATCAAGACCTCGCAGTGGGGGGACTGAAGCAATCTCCACACTTAGATCGTAAAAGACTTCCCTCTCAGTAGGCATCTCAAACCCCTCCCTAAGCCAGCTCACTAGCTCGGCCTCTCCCTCAGTTAATTCTTCCACGGCCTCCGGCTCCTCCTCAGTGCGCCCCCTTTTGTGGGGGCGGGAACCAGTAGGTTGTGGGGAAGTGGCCGGCGGGATAAATTCTTCCACAGCTACATTGGTCTCCTTCTCCAAGGTTTCAACTTCCATCTCTTCATCTCGCTGCGAAATAGTGGATGATCGCAACGGAGTTTTGGCTCTGCTTGATTTTCGCGTCTGGCCAGCGGCTTTCCCGGCAGCAACTGCAGCTTTCTCACGAGCTATTGCCTCTGAGTCATCCCCCTGATTAGAGATTGGGAGCTCTATTTCAGCAGCCTTGGATAAGTCAGTTTGTCGAGCATTGGTAAGTCGCCTTCGGCGACTATCAGATTTGGCAGCAGCAGCAGCACGTCTATCAGACACGTCCATTAGTTGAAATCCTGAAGCGGAAAGAAACATTTAGTAAAAGAGAGAAGAGAAACAAAGTAAAAAGTATAAAGGCGAGATACATACTCAGAACTTCGTACATAGTCTTGCAACAACGACCTTTCAGCTGACAAGGTCCGCACTCGGCGGCAAAGCAATTCCCGGAGTGAAGGTCCCAACCAGGGTAAGGATCAGGTTGCTCAATGACTAAGCGAGATTCATTATCAGGGTAGCGGTAATCAGGAAGACCAACTTTCCTAAGCAGTGAAGGCCGAGCTAAAATATCTCGCCACGAGAATAAAGCTAATCCCGTGTCGGAGGCGTCAGCTAAAATCTTAAAAAATTTTGTCTGCAATCTAGTATCACCGGCGACTAGGGCGTTGCGGGTTTCGATTTTTGGGTTAATGTCGCCAAGATCACAAGGATGAGTCCAACCTATGCGAGATGTGATGAAAAGAGGATTTGACTGCCAATTATGAATTTTCCTAGGCAATGGGGTCAAAAAGTCTGGGTTTCTTGTATTTGATAGAAAGGGGATTTTCAACAACTCCTCCCCTCTGAGATACGGCGGTATAACCATCAAACAGATTGATAAGTAGGGGGACAGAAGGTTCCTGTTTCAGGGCTCGGCAAATCACTAAGTAGCAGGTGAGGACCCTAATAGCGTTCGGGTGGAGGTCAACTATGGCGGCATTAGCTTTAAACAGAACGGCGACAATGAAAGGATCAATGGGAATCCTTAAGCCGGCATCTAATTGGGAGGGATAAACAATGATACCATCGTCCCTATGTCGCATGGAGGACAGGGATGAGTCTCCTACATATGGCTCTACGCGATAGATGTCGGGGTTAATTCCATATTTAACATGATAATGAGTCTTTAAATCTGTGTAGGAAGAGCTGCTGGATCCGGCGACCTCAGGGTTGGAAGAACCCTGCGAAATGGGTGGTCGCGCTGAAGTCTCGGCCGCCAGGGTATCCGAGACATCATGATTGGAGGTTGAGTTGGAGGAAGACATGACCTGTGAATAGAAGGGAGGACTAAGTAAATTGGGGGCTGTGATAGTGCCAGAAAACTCAGTTTAGGTAAGGACACAAGTCGCAGGCATGAGTGTGGAGTACAAAGTTATGTAGAAAGTGTGCATGGGATCAGATTCGTGTGGGAAAGGGGGGATCCCTAGTTTCTATGGCATTCAAAAGGGCGGCATTCGCTCCATGTCGCCTAAACATGAAGCTGAGATTCTCGAGCGAGATTCGGGCCCATGTCCCTATCCCTTTTCTCTAAAACCCCCCACCTATTGTGCTTTAGCCAAGTTTGACAGTTTTTAGAAAATAAATTTTGTGTAAGCCATGGCACGGGACAGGGAGAAGCGAGAATTTAAGCGGGAACTCAAGCGAAAATTCAAGCGAGAATTCAAAGTTTGGAAGTAATTACCTGGATATTTGCAGAAAGGAAGGAAGGCTCGAAGGAGTAGTTGGTAAGGGAGTTGCAAAGCTCTGTATGCCACCAGCTTTCCTCGAAAATGCCCTGAAACAGTTTGGAGTATGCAGAGAGCTCGGAGAGAGGATCACCAGAAATCGGAGCGCCCCTGATCTCTGGAAAATGGAGGATTAAGTGAATATGGATGTGGGGAGTAGATTTGGATGAGGGTTTTTAAGCTCCGAAAGTCCAGGAGTGGAAAGGTTTGGGGGAATTTCCAAGAGTTCTGATTTTTTGAAATTCCCCCCGTTTGACACGTGTCACGTAGATGACGGTTCAATCTTGTTTCTCGCCTAAGCGGGTAAAGAACCGCGAGATCCATCCGACATCTATGAAAGTTCTCGCCTGGACCATAAATAGTCCTAGGCTCGAACTTGGGGGCTTCTGATGCGACCTTATAAAATGAATTGGGCCCAAGCGCCAGGGCTTAGGCCCACTAACTAGTCATGGGCCGAACCCAATGAATAGGGACCATTTGAGAGAATAATGACAATGGAGCGACATGAAAGGAGTAGGCAACATGGGCTTAAATGAGGCCACGATAAGAAGGCGCGTGAGAGTATAGCCGAATATGCAACAAGGTCAGACGAGAAACCCTGTAGCAAAGGTGAAGTTCGTTATAATTATGTGTACAATGGGGATTTGTTTCCCGCAAGGACATCCGACTAAGGGTGACATTCGGAATGTCGCCCTCCTCCCTATGGTTGTCGCCTATGCGGCATGGGTGTCTGAGCATTTCCGCTACATGTTTCCAGTTGGTGCCTGCCCCCTTAACCCTAGCTATTTGTGATGTGTGATTGATGTGACAAGGTGAATAGTGAAATCCCACTAACTTAAGGTTGTTTGAGACCCCCTTTTGGATGATTGACAAGTGTCCCCCCATGTGCAAGGCACATGGGGGGCTTGAGAGTATATAAAGATGAATAGTATCATTTGCATGGTATGCTCTCTCTCTCTCTCTACTCTCTCTCTCTCTAGGGTTTTCATTGATATAATCACCACCTTGAACACCTAACCTTACTCTCACGCCGGAGGGGGTTCGCCGGAGTCACCCCCGGCCTAGTTCACGTGTTTTCTTGTGTGTAGGCTACCATTCAAGGAAGAAGCAAGCCGAAGTATCCTCTACAATTCAGTTCCTGTGCAACCAAAATTTCTTATGGTAGCATCAATTTTCAAAGAGTTCTGGATATCCAGAACATTTAATATTGATATCCAGAACGATGGAAAAAACCCGTTTCTCCATAAATTATGGAGAAACACGTTTCTCCCTAAATTTTGGCATAAAAATGACTTTTCGTTAGTTCAAAAATTGCCATATTTGTCATAGAGATAGTGATTTCACTATTTTAGATGACGTAACAGGTTTGGTTGAAATTGCAAGTGCTAAGATTTTTAAAAACAAAATTCTCTAGTGTTAGGAATTTTTTTTTTTTTTAAATACTTACTCATTCGTGAGATATTACAAATATAAAATCAATTGGTAAAACTAAATATAATTTGGAAAAGTAGATTAATTATAATTAAACAATTGTTGTCAAGTTCACAAAATTGATAAGTATTTTTAATACTATGTCAGATATTTTTCAGTGTCTATTTGAGTAAAAAAATAAATAAAAAATGAAATGCGTGTAATTTATATTTTTATTCTGAAAAAATACAATATAAAATAAACTAATAATTAAGTTGAAAATTAAAATTAAAAGATAATTGAATGTTGAAAGCTATCTCTATTTTGCGCAAGAGAAGTACTAGTAATTCATAATTAGTTAATTCTTACTTTTGTAAATCTAGTGGATATTTTTCATAATTTAGTAAATAAGTAGAATTTGTAGTTGTATAATCTATCATAGAATAGTTATTAATTTCTTATAAAAGCAAAGAATGATAATGTCTATATACAAAACTAAGATTGGGTAATTGTGTCTACGTGCTAATTAGTGGAAAAGCAAACCATTTAGTTGAAACCCCGCCCTATTTTTTCAACAGTCTTTCCTATGATTTTTGAAAAATGTGTTTAAGAAAATGTCCTATGATTTTGGAAAAATGTGTTAAGAAAATGAGAAGCGTCATTTTTGTAAATAAAGGAAACTTATTAAAACACGCTAGCAGACACTATACTTCTCAATATAGCACTGTCATTTTTTAATACTAGAATCGACACATTTTAATAGTAGCATTGACACTCGTTTAGTAGTACCACCGACAATTTTAAAAAACGGGATGACATTTTTGTAATAACCGAAATTTATTAAAATATACGTTAACACTAACAATTTTCAACACTAGCAATGATATTTTTTAATATTATCACTGACACTCTTTTTAATATTACTATTGACACTTTAATGCTACAACTGATACTTTTTAATTCAACACTGATGGGACTTTCACTGAATTTGAGTAATGTGATGCGGATTTTTTTGAAGAGGATTTCCCAAGCAAAGGTGAAATAGTTCAAGAGTGGTAGCTTTATGAGATTGAGGATACAAAATGTTTGGGATGGAATCTTTACCATGTCCAAGTCTGCATTGACATCTTAAATTGAGCGTAATTTTTTAGCATCTTGAGTATAGCATTATGTAATGACATCTTGAAGATGCAGATTTGTTTGTTTCTATTTTTCAGGAGATAAAATATTGTGTACCAACGACTTAATCAAGAAGCGTTCAACCACGTATCAACGGTAAGGCAAGTGGACCAGGTCATGGCAACGTTTCTTTCTTCTCAACGATCATCTCCGGATTAATAGGGAGCTTAGTTATTTTTGTTTTATCTTTATTCTCGGGGTATTTAAGAGAGACTAGAACACTTAGAAAGGGGACGACATTATTGTAACTCTCTGAATACTTCCACTTTGTACTCAAGACTCAAGCATTAATAAAATTGATTGGGTTTTAGGTAGGTTTCCTAAAACCTCCCGAGATTTTGTGCCGGAGATCAATTGATCAAGGGCTTTCCTCGTTACATTTTGGCGTCATATCTTGAAATTATCCATTCTTATATTCCATTTATGCCCAAAATCATTCCACGAAATTTCAGTTTCAAAACGAAACTCAAAAATACACCAATGAAATGTTGTTCAATGCCATCTCACGCCTTCAAGGTGGATCTGCTCAGCTTCCAGGGCCACCTCCAGAACCAAGCAGAATTTCTCACCCAGACATTTCAACTTTACAGGAGAGTCGAGTGCAGGATGTTTGAGGAGCCACGTGATGTTATCAGAAAGCGTCATTACCAATCCATGCACCAGTTTGTCCACACCAATTCCAGCATTTCAAACATCATCTTCAGGATTAGCAGGGGGGTTTTATAATTATGCGTATAACTTTGTTAATCCTGGTCCTAATCCTAATAACTCTGATGCAGGAAACTCTGTGGCTAGACAATTGCAGGAGTTAAGAGATAATTATGAGTGTCCTAGGAGTAGCATCTCCCGCACATAAGTCATCTCCAACATGTTACTATGATACCCATTTTGTACCTGCTATTGCTTATGTCGAGTTGCCAAAGAGATTTTATGTCCCCCAAATGAAGCAATATAATGGGACCACTGATCCACTGGAGCATGTAGCCCTCTAACAGGTGAAGATGGATGTCATTTATATTTCTTTGCAGTACAAGGAAGCCTGCCTTTGCAGGGGCTTTAGATCAACATTGACTGGAGCAGCCTTAAGATGGCTCATTAATCAGCCTTTAATTTCTATTGCATCGTATGCCCAATTAATTGACATGTTCACTAATCAGTTTTCTTGTAACAAGGTATTTGAAAATCTTACTAGTGACCTGTACCGAATAACTCAGCAACCTGATGAAACCCTCAAAGACTATTTAAGCAGGTTCAACAAGAAAGCAGTAGACATACCAAATTTAGACATGTCAACTGCAACCGAGGCATTCAGAATGGGCCTCAAGAAAGATTCACCATATTCCGAAGAACTAGTCAAAAACCCGTGCAAGAAGCTTGAAGATGTCATAACAACGGCAATCCAATTTATACGCCTTGAAGAGGACAAGTTGATCAAGGAAAAGAATGAAAAGGAGACTACTGCCTATGATAGCCCTGCCAGGAAGGCAGAATCTTCCCATTATAAATCTAATAGGGGAAAACCCTACTCTAAATACAAGAACTATTAAATTAATTATGTTGAAGATGTTATAGATGATGATGATTGTGAATATCCAAAAATTGATGACTATTGTTTTTCTGTCAATATTGCAGGACTACTATGTGCAATGGACAACTTGGGCAAGAAAACAAAATGGCCCAAGAAGACTGAAAAGCCAACAACCTGGAAGGATAGGTCTAAGTGGTGTGTATACCACGAAGACTTTGGCCATGCTACTGACAACTGTATAGCCCTTCGCAAGGAGATTAGTCATCTATTGTCTAAGGGACATCATAAGGAGCTATTAGGCAGAAGGAAGGGTCGTGTTAAAGTTAAAGATCATGTTCCAGAAACACCTTTGTCACCCCAGCAACAATAAAGACTATCAATGTCATCTCTGGAGGTTCAGACATTTGCGGGACAACCTATTCAACAGCAAAGCGTCATGCTAAGGATTCGAAAGAAGACAAGTTCAATGCGCCGTCTAGATCCTCTGCAAAATGTGATGATCTGCGAATAATATTTGATGAGGATGATAAGGTTGATATTATGGATCCTCACCATGATGGGCTTGTTGTGACTCTGCAGATTGCAAGCTTCAAGGTGAAGATAATCCTCATAGATAATGGAAGCTCTGTCAACTTGATCATGTTGAGCACCTTGAAAGAAATGGGCATTCCAGATTCTGAAGTTGTGAAGAATTATTTTGTGCTAGTTGGATTCAGTGGGGAGACCAAGCAGACCGTTGGAGAGATCAAGTTACCCATATATGTTGAAGGCGTCAATTCCATGGAGAGATTATGTGTTATAGATTGCCCGTCCTCTTAAAATGTTATCCTAGGATGGCCATGGATACACAATATGCGAGCTAGCGCATCTACATATCTCCAGTGTGTCAAATTGTCAATGCCTTGGGGAGTAGTCAAACTAAAAGGAGATCAGCAGATAACTAAGGAATGTTATAAGTGTTGGGTTTTGGGGTTATAAACGCAGCGGAAAAACTTAGAAATAACAACAAAACCCTAGCCCTACGATCCATCTAGCATGAAGAGATTAGAAATTTATATGAGATAGAATTTACATACCTTGAATGCGATTTGTTAATTCAAAATAGATCTCCAATAGCGAATGTCAAAACGAATCTCAAAACCCCGTTGATTAAGTTTTAGATCTTCTCCTTGTTCTTTACCTTGTGATGAATCAACAAACGGAAGGCTTCAAGCTTTTGGTGATTAACTTATCACCCTCTATTGGTAATCCACACTCGAACGGACCAAGAATGCTTCTTGATTGATTGCTAGATGATCTCCGATTATTGAAACGATTTTCAATAATCAATGGCTAAAAGTGTTTGATCTTTGATTCTTAATCTAGATCCCAATTTTAGTGTTTCATAAACCCCAAAATTACACATATTTTTGGCTGACTAAAGGGTTCTATTTATATCAAATATAAATCCCTAACCATTAGGGAAGAAATCCTTGTCAAAAACCAAAACCTAAGCTGCCAAGAAAAAGCGTACGGACCAGTTTTTATGCGCTGGCACGACTTGTCCCCAAGGGCACGAGTCGTGCCTTATGGCCAATCTTGTCGCACGACATAACGAGGCACTTTTCCAGTTTCTCAGATCAAAGGGCACGAGTCGTGCCTATGGGCACGAGTCGTGAGCACGACTCATCCCGTAGGGGATGACTCATCGCTTAATGACTGCTCACCGATACAGTCGTCCCTTCATAAGGCACGACTTGGGCCAATAGGGCACGACTCGTCCCCTCAAGCACTAGTCGTGCCAGAGTCGTCCCCAGAGCCCAGAATTCACCTTTTTAGCCATTTTCAATCCGTTCTTTTGTGTGTGACCCTTTAGGAATTATATTTTATGTTGATAGTGAGTTGAAACATCAACCTCATAAGATATAAGTGACTTCTAGCAAGTCATTATGTCCACCCAATTAAATATAACATCAAAGCATGATTCCTTTGATAATGAAATGTCACAATCCTTTTGTCCACGATGTTCAATTGAATATGAGTCATGGTCTAGGTCAACTCATCTCGTTCAATGCTTTCTCGATTCCGAATATGTTGATAATCCAAATGCATTTGATCTTTATCAAATCACTTGAGTGTGGCCACACATTTCATCAACACTATTTATCGAGGGGCCCAAGCAAACAACTCTCTTCATTAGAGGGACAAATCCCATCTTGATTTATCATTCTTCCCTACATGAATCCAATCGTGCTAACATAGCCCTTATTGCTATCCGATTAAAGATAGTGTTAAACTATATCAAACACGATATTCATCATGTGGAAGACGATGATAATCTCAGGTACAAATGATTCAATAACATGACTATCATGAGATTTAATCATGACAACAGACCATGTCATAAATCTCATAAGTAGGTCATGTCCAATACTTGTTCTCTAGCAAGTATCTATAAGTGTAATGTTCATCTCCATGCATATAATCATCTCCATGATTATCCATTACCAACTTATGCTAGTTGTTCACAATAACTAGGGACGCAGTTCAATATAATGAACATGTAAAACATATAATGAACAAAATAAACATGCTCTATAATAAATGATAAAGATGATACATAACGGTTCAAGTCAAACATAACTATAGCCTAGGGCATTACACCAACAATCTCCCACTTGCACTAGGCTCCATCTATGTATCTAATACCCATGGACCTCGCATGACCATCATGCTTTGCTTGTGCGAGGGGATTTGTAAGCGGATCCCCAATGTTATCATCGGTTGATACTTTGCATATCTTAACATCTCCCCGATCAATGAACTCTCGAATAAGATGGAAACGTCTAAGTATATGTTTGGATCATTGATGTGACCTTGGTTCCTTTGCTTGCGCAATGGCACCATTATTGTCAAAATAAAGTTTCACTAGATTAGTGATACTTGGAATAACTTCCAAGTCACTAATGAACTTCTTGATCCAAACTGCCTCCTTAGCTGCATCGAATGCCGCTATATATTCGGCCTCAGTAGTAGAATCGGCAATAGTACTCTGCTTGGAACTCTTTCAACATATCGCACCTCCGTTAAGCATAAACAAAAATCCCGACTGCGATCGGAAATCATCCTTGTCGGTTTAGAAGCTAGCATCTGTGTAACCTCTTACAACAAGATCTTCTTCCATCCCTCCAAATACTAAGAATGCATCCTTAGTCCTTCTTAAGTACTTTAGGATCGTCTTGACTGCCATCTAATGGTTCTCACTCGGATCAGATTGGTAACGACTTGTCATGCTCAAAGCATACGAGACGTTGGGTCTAGTACAAATCATAGCGTACATGATAGAACCAATAGCCGAAGCGTATGAAATATCATTCATCCTCTTTCGTTCATTAGTTGTCTTAGGACACTGAGTCTTACTAAGAGTAACACCATGACCCATTGGCAAGTTACCTCTCTTAGAATTTTCCATCTTGAATCTTCTAAGAACCTTGTCATTGTAGGTACTTTGACTCAAATCAATTATCCTCTTTGGTATATCTCTATAGATCTTGATACCAAGGATGTAAGCGGCTTCGCCCATATCTTTCATTGAGAAACAACTCCCTAACCAAGACTTGACAGTCTCAAGCGCAGGAATGTCATTTCCAATGAGTAAGATATCATCGACATACAATAAGAGAAATAGCACAACGCTCCCACTGAATTTCATGTATACACAAGGTTTATCTTCGTTCTTGATAAAACCAAACTTTATGATTTTCTCATCGAACCGAAGATTCCAACTCCTAGAAGCTTACTTCAATCCATAAATGGATCTTTGCAACTTGCATACCTTGTTAGAATTTTTTGTATCTACAAAACCTTTGAGTTTTGTCATATACACACCCTCTAGCAATTTTCTATTAAGGAAAGCGGTTTTGACATCCATTTGCTATATCTCATAGTCATAATACGTAGCTATGGCAATCAAAATTCTAACAGACTTAAGCATGGCAATAGGTGAGAAGGTTTCATCATAGTCTACACCATGAGTTTGCCTATATCCCTTTGCTACAAGCCTAGCCTTATAAGTATGCACCTTCCCATCCATGTCAGTCTTCTTCTTGAAGACCCACTTGTACCCTATGCTTTTTACACCTTCGGGTGGCTCAATCAAGTTCCAAACTTGATTATCCGACATGGATTGCAATTCAGATTTCATGGATTTTAATCATTTATCCGAATCGAGATCGGACATCGCCTCTTGATAGGAAGTAGGTTCGTCATTCTCAATGACTTCTACTTCATTACTTTCCAACACGAGAAATTCATATCTCTCAGGTGCGGATCATAACCTATCCGATCTACGATGGACTTGTGGATCTTGAACCGGTTCCACAACTTCTTGTGGATTTGGTTCAGTCTCTACTATCGGTTCCATGTCAATTTCGGGTTCTTGAACTTCTTCAAGATCAATTTTACTCCCACTTGATGCTTTATTTAGAAACTGTTTCTCAAGAACAGTACCATATTGAGCAACAAACACTTTGTTCTCAACGCGGTTGTAAAAGTAATACCCTTTGGTTTCCTTAGGGTAATCAACGAAAATAACCTTGTCAGATTTAGGTGCTAACTTATCAGAGACAAGTCTCTTCACATAAGCTTCGCAACCCCAAATCTTCATGAAAGACAAATTAGGTTTTCTTTCATGTCACATCTCATGTGGGGTCTTAGGAGCCGATTTAGTAGGGACTCTGTTCAGTGTGAATGCAGCAGTCTCTAATGCATGTCCCCAAAACAATATAGGAAGGTCTAATTGACTCATCATCGAACGAACCATATCTAATAGGGTTCTATTCCTCCTCTCGAAAATACCATTCCATTGTGCCGTTCCGGGTGGAGTCAACTCTGAAACAATTCCACAGTTTTTGAGATGATCGTCAAACTCTTGGCTCAAATACTCACCACTGTTGGTGTTATGACCTAGGCCTATTATTTATATACTTATGTGTTGACATTATTTATTATTATATGAGATGTTTATCATTTGATTATTATATTGTTTTTGTATATTTATTTATAATAATCTCCGTCCCTAATTATTAAGAGAATAATTAGTATAAATGTTAATGGATAATCATATGATGATTATATGCATAGAGATGCACATTAAATTTATGGGTATTTATTAGAGAACAAGTGACTAGACTTGACCCGCATGAGATTTATGTCATGGTCAAATGTCATAATTAAATCTCATAAGGTTACTTTATTTAGTCCCTAGACCTGAGATTATCATGACCTTACATATGATGAAAGTCATGTTTGATTTTTGCCAAACGATATCTTAAAATGATATTTATAAAGGCTAATTTTGACATGATCGGATTCATGATGGGAAGGATGATAAGTCAAGATGGAATTTGTCCCTCGAAAGAGAGATGTTTTGCTTGGGCCCCTCGATGAGTGATAATGATGAAAGTGTTTGGTCATACCCCAATTTGATTGGAATTATCATTATACTCGGTATCGAGAAAGCATTGAACAAAGACAAGTTGACGAGGACCATGACTTGTGTTCAATATAACATCGTGAGACAAAGGAAGAAATGGAAGTGAACCATTGGAAACGTGAACTCTTACGTTGCATTATTTGGGTAGATATAATGGCTTGCTAGAGTCCGCTTATGTCTTATGAGGGTTGATATGATCGAACTCATTGCCAACATAATGTAATTCTATTGGGTCACACACAACTAGAATAAATTGATTAAACCATTGGAAGAATGATTGAGAAATTCCTCATCAGCCTTGTATGGTCGTGCGACACAACAGGACATGTGTCTTTTGTGTCGTGCGACACAACAGGCCCTGAGGCGGTTTGACAGAATCCTTTCCTAATTTGATTAGGATTCATATTCTATACTAATGTAGTATAAATATGAACTTCTGTCAACCTTAAAGAGTTAGCCGAAATTCTCAAAATAAATTCACAACAATATTCTTAATATTATTCTAAGGTTTATAGGATCTAGTAATCTTCAAGAAATTGTTCTTGAATTCATTCAAAGGTGTGGATACCGAAAGAGGGTCTTTGCTCGTTCATCGATCAAGGCCTAGAGTTCAAGCAATCTGAAGAATGAAGTTTGTGATTCGAAATCACATTATCAAATCGTTTGATAGCTCAAGAACGGAAAGCATTCAAGGTTGGTTATATCTATCTCATAGGTTTCAATTTAATTGTATAGAACGGATCCTAGGCTCTTGGGTTTTGTGTTATTTTAGATGCTTAATTCCGCTGCGCATGGACCCATAAAACCAAACAGTGGTATCAGAGCCCTGTTCGTATGATTAAGTTTGAATTAACATGCTAGAAAAGTAATATAAATTGTTTATATGTTCTTTTGCATTTTATGTATGCGATAGATTGATTGTTTTTGAAACAATATGCCTAAATCGTGTTCTATTGATATTGAATTAAATCTGTTAAAAGTCGTTTGCATGATTTAATTGCTCTGTGATTTAGAATTGATTGAATTCTGGAAATCTGGAAATTGTCATCCTGTGTCACGCGACAGAACCTGCTTCTGTCACGCGACACTTCTTGCCCAATCTGGGCAGTATCAGTTTGTTGAACAATCATGCTAATCTATGAATGTGTTTACAATCTGATGTGTTTATGTATTAATCTGGATGCTATAAATTTATGGAAATCAATTTTATAGGGCTATGCTAGATTAATTCATTGATTATGCATGCTTAGTTAATTAAAATGTGATTTTATTAATTGTTGCGATGCATGAATTATGTGTTCTTATGTATTAAGAATCTTAGATGTTTAGTTGAAACATTATGTTATGATTTCCTGAATGTTTAGATGGAAACGTTAAGATTTTGGTTTATGATTGTTTATAGAAACAAGTCATATTAACGCAAGGTCTAAAAAGGAAATTGATTTTTTTATAAAAGGTATTGATTATGTTATAAAATCAGAGCTGATTTCTGATTGTGCATGTCTAGGAAAGTTCTGTCGAAGGAGAGATTTGGTACTTAAGTAGTACTCGTGGCTCACCTATCTTCCTGGGAACTTACCTGGTGCACAGTTATGACTATCTTTGCTGATATGCATATAATCTACTTTAAAGAACCTTCATTTAACTTTTAAGTTCTTTATGTCAATTCATGATTAAATTACTTGAGACCATTCGGATAGTTTTGGGTGGGCTTGCCATAGCAAGGTACTTTGATTCTATTCGAATGCGAGCAAGATGAGGAAATGGTGGTTCCTATACGTTTAAAGTGAATGAACATAATTGGGTTATCAAAATGGTTTTGGACCCAAGGCATAAGATGAGATTAAAATATGCCTAGACATATGATGTCTTGAATAAAATCTCATAAAAGATCTAAGAGTCATATATGTGATATGATTGATATTTCTACCTAATTAATTTAATTTTGAGCGGTTTGCCATAGCAAACTTGAAATTAAATTAAAGTTGGATCTTAGCCCATTAAATGTATATTATGCTTATTTGCATTGGAAGGTGTATAATTTAGTGGGAGCATTTTATGTAAATGCATTGTACTTCTTATATGATATGTTTACTTATATGTGTTCATATTTTATGTATATCTTTTTGTAGAATAAATGGCATCAAACAATAATCACCTGTCACTGCGATCTCTCCTTGAGAAGGAGAAGTTGGAAGAGAATGGTACAAACTATATGGATTAGATCAGTAGCGTGAGAATTGTTCTCAGGCAAGAGGAAAAACTGTACGTTCTCGAGAAACCTATTCCACCTGAACCTGCTGCCAATGCTACTAGGGCAGTGAAGGATCAATATCTGAAGCACAAGTGTGACTCTACAGATGTTGGATGCCTCATGCTCTCCGCCATGTGCAAGAACCTTCAGAAGGATCTTGAGCACTTGGGGACAGTTGATCTAAACAATCGACTGATGGAAATGTTTCAAGTTCAAGCTAGGCAAGAAAGCTACAACACAGTTAAGGTCTTGACCTCATGCAAGATGAGTGAAGGACAAGCTGTTGGTCCCCATGCTCTTAAGTTGAAGGGCCACATTGAGCATCTTGAAAGGCTCGGTTTTCCAATTAGCCAAGAGTTGTCTATCGACATAATATTGAATTCATTGCCCAAAAGCTTTAGTAATTTCATAATGCACTATAACATGGGTGGAATGAATAAAAACCTTTCTGAGTTAGTTCAAATGTTGAACACTGCGAAAATCAATATTGTCGAGAAGAAAACCGACCAAGTGCTAATGGTTAACAAGGGGAAGGGTTTCAAGGGTAAGGAAAAGATAAAGGTTGCTAATCCTAAGGCAAATGCTGTCAAACTCAAAGAGGCTACCAAGCCTAAAGAGGCTAAGCCCAAGTCCCAAGAGGACGCAGTCTGCTTCCATTGCAATAAGATTGGACATTGGAGGAGAAACTGCACAAAATACAAGGAAGCACTGAAGAAGAGTAAAGGAGTTGCTTTGACTTCAGGTATCTTTGTTATAGATATATTCCTATCTACTTCTAGTTCTTGGGTATTGGATACCGGATGTGAAACTCACATTTGTTTAAATGTGCAGGGTCTGAAGAACAGAAGGATGCTTGAAGAGGGTGAAGTGGACCTACGTGTGGGGAATGGAGCAAGAGTTGCTGCATTAGCCGTAGAAACATATGAAGTTACTTTACCTAGTGAACTAATACTTGTTTTGAACAATTGTTATTACGTTCCAGCTTTAAGTAGGAATATTATTTTGATTTCATATTTGGATAATGAAGGTTTTAATTTTCTTATATGTGATAAGAAGTTTTCCATTTACAAGAGTGATATGCATTATTGTACTGCTGTTTCATTCAATGGCCTTTATATTCTTGATGTTGAAAATCGTGATAATGATGTCTATATCATTAACAAGAGATCTAAACCCAATGATGTAAACCACACTTACTTATGGCATTGTCGTCTTGGCCATATAAATGAGAAACGCATTTCTAAACTCCACAAAGATGGATTTTTAGACTCACATGATTATGAATCATATGAGACATGCGAATCTTGTTTACTTGACAAGATGACCAAGGGACCCATTTACCAAAACTGGTGAAAGGGCGGGCGACTTATTAGGACTCATACATACCGATGTATGTGGGCCTATGAGTAGCGATGCTAGGGAAGGATTTCGGTACTTCATAATATTCATTGATGATTATAGTAGATTTGAATATGTTTATCTAATGAAACATAAAAGTGAATCGTTTGAGTTATTTCGAATATTTCAAAATGAGGTGCAAAATCAACTTGGCAAAACTATTAAAGTACTTCGATCCGATCGAGGTGGTGAATATTTGAGCCAAGAATTTGACAATCATCTTAAGAGTTGTGGAATCATTTCAGAACTCTCTCCACCCGGAACACCACAATGGAATGGTGTATCTGAGAGGAGGAATAGAACCTTGTTGGACATGATTCGTTCTATGATGATTCAAGTTGAGCTTCCTTTATGCTTTTGGGGACATGCACTAGAAACTGCTGCTTTCACTGCAAACAGAGTTCCTACCAAATCGGTTCAAAGGACCCCATATGGGATGTGGCATGGAAGAAAACCTAGTTTGTCTTTCATGAAGATTTGGGGTTGCGATGCATATGTCAAGAAGTTAACTTCTGATAAGCTAGCACCCAAGTCTGATAAATGTGTTTTCGTGGGTTATCCTAAGGAAACCAAAGGATACTATTTCTACAACCGAAACGAGAACAAAGTATTTGTTGCTCGAAATGGTACTTTCTTAGAAAAGGAGTTTCTTCGCAAAGGAATCATTGGGAGTAAAATAGATCTCGAAGAAATTCGAGAACCCGAAAACAACATTGAACCTATGGTAGAGACTGAACCAAGTTCACAAGTAGTTGTGGAACCGGTTCAAGATGCACAAGTTCTTCGCTGAAGTGGTAGGTCACGATCCGAACCCGAGAGATATGGATTTCTCGTTACGGAAAGTGATGAAGTGGAATTAATCGAAAACGATAAACCTACTTGCTATCAAGAGGCGATGTCCGCTCCTGATTCAGAAAAATGGCAAGAAGCCATGAACTCCGAATTACAATTCATGGGTGATAATCAAGTTTGGAACTTGATTGATCCACCCGAAGGTGTAAAAACCATAGGGTGCAAATGGGTCTTCAAGAAGAAGACCCACATGTATGGGAAGGTGCACACCTATAAGGCTAGGCTCGTGGCTAAGGGATATAGGTAGATTCATGGCATCGACTATGATGAAACTTTTTCGCCTGTAGCTATGCTTAAGTCTATTAGAATTTTAATTGCCATAGCCGCATATTATGACTATGAGATATGGCAAATGGATGTCAAGACAGCTTTTCTAAATGGAAAGTTACTTGAGGATGTATACATGATACAACCTGAAGGTTTTGTCAGTCTAGAAAATTCTAACAAGGTGTGCAAGTTGCAGAAATCCATTTATGGATTGAAGCAAGCTTCTAGGAGTTGGAATCTACGTTTTGATGAAGCAATCAAGGAGTTTGGCTTTATCAAGAACGAAGATGAACCTTGTGTATACAAGAAAATTAGTGGGAGCGTAGCACTATTTTTAGTGTTGTATATCGACAATATCTTACTCATTGGAAATGACATTCCTGCACTAGAGACTGTCAAGTCTTGGTTGGGAAAGTACTTTTCAATGAAAGATATGGGCGAAGCTGCATATATCCTTGGTATCAAGATCTATAGAGATAGATTCAAGAGGATGATTGGTTTAAGTCAAAGTACTTACATTGACAAGGTTCTTAGAAGATTCCAAATGGAAAATTCTAAAAGGGGAAACTTGCCAATGTTACATGGTGTTACATGGTATAACTCTTAGCAAGAATCAAAGTCCTAAGACTAATGATGAGCGAAAGAGAATGAAAGGTATTCCATATGCTTCGGCAATTGGGTCTATCATGTATGCTATATTATGTACTAGATCTGATGTCTCGTGTGCTCTAAGCATGACGAGTAGGTACCAATAATATCCCGACAAATCACGTTGGATAGCAGTCAAGAATATCCTCAAGTACTTACGAAGAACTAAGGATGTATTCTTGGTATTTGGAGGAATGGAAGAAGATCTTGTAGTTACAGGCTACACAGATGCCAGCTTCCAAACCGACAAGGATGATTTCAGATCGCAGTCTGGATTTTTGTTTACGCTAAATGGAGGTACTGTGAGTTGAAAAAGTTCCAAGCAAAGTACCGTCTCTGATTCTACAACCGAAGCTGAGTACATAGCGGCATCTGATGTAGCTAAGAAAGCCGTTTGGATCAAAAATTTCATTAGTGATTTGGAAGTCATTCCAAGCATCAGAGATCCTATTGAACTTTACTGTGACAACAATGGTGCCATTGCACAAGCAAAGGAACCAAGGTCACACCAGAGATTCAAACACATACTTCGACGTTTCCACATTATCCGAGAGATATGTGAAAGGGAAGACGTAAAGATATGCAGAGTAGACACTGATGACAACGTGGCGGACCCATTAACTAAGGCTCTCCCGCAAGCTAAGCATGATGGTCATGTTAGGTCCATGGGTATTCGATACATGAGAGATTGGGCCTAGTGCAAGTGGGAGACTGTTGGTGTTATGCCCTAGGCCTATGATTTATAGACTTATGTGTTAACATTATTTATTATTATATGAGATGTTTATTATTTGATTATTATATTATTTTTGTATATTTGTTTATAATAATCTCTGTCCCTAATTATTAAGAGAATAATTGTTCTTGGATTCATTCAAAGGTGTGGATACCGAAAGAGGGTCTTCGCTCGTTCATCGATCAAGGCCTAGAGTTCAAGCAATCTGAAGAACGAAGTTTGTGATTCGAAATCACATTATCAAATCGTTCGATAGCTCAAGAACGGAAAGCCTTCAAGGTTGGTTATATCTATCTCATAGGTTTCAATTTAATTGTATAGAACGGATCCTAGGCTCTTGGGTTTTGTGTTATTTTAGATGCTTAATTCCGCTGCGCATGGACCCATAAAACCCAACAACCACCACGATCGGATCTAAGTGCTTTAATTGTTTTGCCAAGTTGATTTTGTACTTCATTTTGAAATGTTCTAAACATCTCAAACGATTCACTCTTTGACTTCATTAGATAGACATAGCCATATCTAGATAAGTCATCGGTGAATGTAATGAAATACCGAAATCCTCTCCTAGCAATGCTGCTCATTGGTCCGCATACATCAGTATGTATTAGGCCCAATAAGTCACTAGCCCTTTCACTACTCTTAGTGTAGGGTGGTTTGGTCATTTTACCCAATAAACAAGATTCACATATCTCATATGATTCATAATCATGTGAGTCTAACATTCCATCTTTGTAGAGTTTAGAAATGCGTTTCTCATTTATATGACCAAGCCTGCAATGCCACATGAACGAGTTGTTCACGTCATTCGGTTTAGACTCCTTGTCTACATGATAAACATTTTCAACACTATTTTGTTTCTCATCAACATCAAGAACATAAAGGCCATTAAATGTATTTGCAATACCATAAAGCATATCATTTAAATAAATATAAAACTTCTTATTCTTAATAAGAAAATTATACCCTTCATTATCCAAACAAGAAACAGAAATAATATTCCTACTCAAATCCGAAACATAGTAACAATTGTTCAAAACAAGTACTAAGTCACTAGGTAAAGTTACATCATATGTCCCTACGGCTAATGCAGTAACTCTTGCTCCATTCCCCACACGTAGGTCAACTTCACCTTGTTTGAGCAGCTTTCTATTTCTCAGTCCTTGCACATTTAAATAAATGTGCGATCCACATTCGGTATCTAGTACCCATGAACTAGAAACAGAAAGGAAAATATCTATCATATAGATACCTGAATCAGCAGCAATCGTATTGCCCTTCTTCACCTTTAGGCCTTCCTTGTAAGCCTTGCAGTTGCGCTTCCAATGACCAACCTCTTAGCAATGGTAGCAAACCGCATCTTTTTGAGATGCCTTGGAAGCCTCTCCGGCAACGAAAACTTTTGCTTTAGGTTTAGCAACACTTTCTTACCTTTGCCATCTTTCTTGAACCCTTTGCCTTTGTTAACCATTAACACAGTACCGGTTTTAGGCTTCTTTAAATTCATCTCTGCGGTCTTAAGCATCGCATGCAATTCCGAGAGATTTTTATCTATGCCACTCATGTGATAGTGCATAATAAATTGACTATAACTTTCAGGCAATGAATTCAATATCAAATCCGTGGCGAGTTCCAAACTCATCGGATTTCCAAGCCTTTCGAGACGCTCAATGTGACCCTTCATCATAAGGACATGAGCTTCCACCGATTGCCCTTCTTGCATCTTACATGCAGTTAGGGACTTAACCACATCATACCTCTCGTTTCTTGCTTTCACTCGGAACATTTCCTTTAAGCGCTCCGAAAGATCAAATGCCGCATCTATGTGCTCAAGGTCCTCCTGATGAGCCTTAGACATAGTGGCAAGCATAAGGCATGCAACATCTGTAGAATCATCATTATGTTTCTTATGTGCATCCCTATCTGCCCTAGAAGAATTTGGAGCAGGTTGAGGTGGAATGGGTTCATTGAGAACGTACAGTTTCTTCTCTTGCTTTAGAACAATTCTAAGGCTTCTGATTCAATCAGAATAGTTTGTACCGCTCTCCTCGAGCTTGTCCTTCTCAAGGACTGATCGCAGTGACAGGGGTTGATTATTGTGATTAGCCATTCTACAATAAAATATGCAAATAATGAAACACATAAGTATCAACACATTTATCATCTAAGAGCAAATAATGTATTTCATAAATACTCCCACTAAATTATACACCTTCAAATACAAGCATGTATCATATAATCATAGTAGGTTAAGATCCATATTTCACTTGATTTTGGTTTAACCAAGTCAATGCCCGAAATCAAGCTATTTAGGTAGAAACATCAATTATATCACTATATGACTCTTAGATTTTTTATGAGATTTCAATAGACATCATATGTCAAAACATGTTTTAAATCTCATCTATGCCTTGATTCAAATCTCATTTGAAAGCACCAATTAAGTCAAAACCTTTTTCAAACATGTGAGACATGGAACGATGCACCTAACTGAGTCAAAACTACATCAACCATTATCTCACCTTGATCACAAATTAAGATATAAGATGCACCCAACTGAGTCGAAACTACATCAAATACCCTAAAGTATCACAAGTGTTCTAATCAAGGAATGGCATAAGACCTAAATATTTAGAAGGTTTTCATATTGTAACGAACATCGCATGGTTGTAACATAGATCTCATGTGAACATAATCATGAACATAGGGCTTCATAAAATTTCATACAAACAATTTGATTTTAATTTTGAGAAATTACAAATCTAAATAATCATATTAATAGATCAATAACCTATGTGATAAACTAATCTAATTAATTTATCATAAATCAAGAACATGGCATATCATATACTACCCTCTGTCCCATTAGAAATCACTCAGTTACTGTACACACGTGGATTAAGAAAAAAAATACTGATATAAATGTTGTGAGTGTAAAAGTAAAATAGGAGAGAGAATGGGTGGAGAAAATAGTAAATTATTATGGTGTTGTGAGTATTAAAATAATATAGGAGAGAGAATGAGTGAAGGAAATAGTAAAGATTCTTTGTCATTTTAGAAAGTGTGTGATTTGTAGTGGGACGCCCAAAAAGGAAAGTGTGTGATTTATAGCGGGACGGATGGAGTATACTTGTTTTTCATATAAACAAAACACATGGAATCTAGATCTATTTCATATAGCATGGTAGCAAATAATCAAATTAAATCTAGCATGCAATTTCAATCCTAATCATGGCAAGACAGGGCTCTGATACCACTGTTGAGTTTTTGGGTTACAAACGCAGCGGAAGAACTTATAAATAATAACAAAACCCTAGCCCTACGATCCGTCTAGCATGAAGAGATTAGAAATTTATATGAGATAGAATTCACATACCTTGAATGCGATTTGTTAATTCAAAATAGATCTCCAATAGCGAATGTCAAAACGAATCTCAAAACCCCGTTGATGAAGTTTTAGATCTTCTCCTTGTTCTTTACCTTATGATGAATCAATAAACGGAAGGCTTCAAGCTTTTGGTGATTAACTTATCACCCTCTATTGGTAATCCACACTCAAACGAACCAAGAACGCTTCTTGATTGATTGCTAGATGATCTCCGATTATTGAAACGATTTTCAATAATCAATGGCTAAAAGTGTTTGATCTTTGATTCTTAATCTAGATCCCAATTTTAGTGTTTCATAAACCCCATAATTACACATATTTTTTGGCTGAACAAAGGGTTCTATTTCAATCAAATATAAATCCCTAACTATTAGGGAAGGAATCCTTGTCAAAAACCAAATCCTAAGCTGCCAAGGAAAAGCGTACGAACCAGTTTTTAGCCACTGGCATGACTCGTCCCCAAGGGCACAAGTCGTGCCTTATGGCCAATCGTGTCGCACGACATAACAAGGCACTTTTCCAATTTCTCAGATCAAATGACACGAGTCGTGAGCACGACTCATCCCATAGGGGACGACACTTCCCTTAATGACTGCTCACTGATACAGTCGTCCCTTCATAAGGCACGACTTGGGCCAATAGGGTACGACTCGTCCCCTCAAGCACTAGTCGTGCCAGAGTCGTCCCTAGAGCCCAGAATTCACCTTTATAGGAATTTTCAATTCGTTCTTTTGTGTGTGACACTGTAGGAATTATATTTTATGTTGGTAGTGAGTTTAAACATCAACCTCACAAGACATAAGTGACTTCTAGCAAATCATTATGTCCACCCAATTAAATATAACATCAAAGCTTGATTCCTTTGATAATCAAATGTCACAATTCTTTTGTCCACGATGTTCAATTAAACATGAGTCATGGTCAAGGTCAACTCATCTCGTTCAATGCTTTCTCGATTCCGAATATGTTGATAATCCAAATGCATTTGATCTTTATCAAATCACTTGAGTGTGGCCACACATTTCATCAACACTATTCATCGAGGGTCCCAAGCAAACATCTCTCTTCATAAGAGGGACAAATCCCATCTTGACTTATCATTCTTCCCTACAAGAATTCGATCGGGCTAACATAGCCCTTATTGCTATCCGATTAAAGATATTGTTAGACTATATCAAACACGATCTTCATCACGTGAAAGACGATGATAATCTCAGGTACAAAGGATTCAATAACACGACTATCATGAGATTTAATCATGACAACAGACCATGTCATAAATCTCATAAGTAGGTCATGTCCAATACTTGTTCTCTAGCAAGTATCCATAAGTGTAATGTGCATCTCCATGCATATAATCATCTCCATGATTATCCATTACCAACTTATACTAGCTGTTCACAACAACTAGGGACGCAGTTCAATATAATGAACATGTAAAACATATAATGAACAAAATAAACATGCTTTATAATAAATGATAAAAATGATACATACAGTTCAAGTCAAACATAACTATAGCCTAGGGCATTACACCAACAATCTCCTACTTGTACTAGGCTTCATCTATGTATCTAATACACATGGACCTCACATGACCATCATGCTTTGCTTGTGCGAGGGGCTTTGATAGCAGATCCCCAATGTTATCATCGGTTGATACTTTGCATATCTTAACGTCTCTCCGATCAATGAACTCTCGAATGAGATGGAAATGTCTAAGTATATGGTTGGATCGCTGATGTGACCTTGGTTCCTTTGCTTGCGCAATGGCACCATTATTGTCACAATAAAGTTCCACCAGATTAGTGATACTTGGAACAACTTCCAAGTCACTAATGAAATTCTTGATCCTAACTGCCTCCTTAGCTGCATCGGATGCCGCTATATATTCGGCCTCAGTAGTAGAATCAGCAATAGTACTCTGCATGGAACTCTTCCAACATATCGCACCTCCGTTAAGCATAAACACAAATCGCGACTGCGATCGAAAATTATCCTTGTCGGTTTAGAAGCTAGCATATGTGTAACCTCTTACAACAAGATCTTCTTCCATCCCTCCAAATACCAAGAACTTATCCTTAGTCCTTCTTAAGTACTTTAGGATCGTCTTGACTGCCATCCAATGGTTCTCACCCGGATCAGATTGGTAACGACTTATCATGCTCAAAGCATACGAGACGTCGGGTCTAGTACAAATCATAGCGTACATGATAGAACCAATAGCCGAAGCGTATGGAATATCATTCATCCTCTTTCGTTCATCAGTTGTCTTAAGACACTGAGTCTTACTAAGAGTAACACCATGACCAAATGAGAAACTGTTTCTCAAGAAAAGTACCATATTGAGCAACAAACACTTTGTTCTCAACGCGGTTGTAAAAGTAATGCCCTTTGGTTTTCTTAGGGTAACCAACGAAAATAATCTTGTCAGATTTAGGTGCTAACTTATCATAGACAAGTCTCTTCACATAAGCTTCGCAACCCCAAATCTTCATGAAAGACAAATTAAGTTTTCTTCCATGTCATATCTCATGTGGGATCTTAGAAGCCGATTTAGTTGGGACTCTGTTCAGTGTGAATGCAGATGTCTCTAATGTATGTCTCTAAAAGGATATAGGAAGGTCTACTTGACTTATCATCGAATGAACCATATCTAATAGGGTTCTATTCCTCCTCTCGGAAACACCATTCCATTATGGTGTTTCGGGTGGAGTCAACTCTGAAACAATTTCATAGTTTTTGAGATGATCGTCAAACTCTTGGCTTAAATACTCACCACCATGATCGGTTCGAAGTGCTTTAATTGTTTTGCCAAGTTGATTTTGTACTTCATTTTGAAATATTATAAACATCTCAAACGATTCACTCTTTGACTTCATTAGATAGACATAGTCATATCTAGATAAGTCATCAGTGAATGTAATGAAATACCGAAATTCTCCCCTAGCAATGCTGCTCATTGCTCCGCATACATCAGTATGTATTAGGCCCAATAAGTCACTAGCCCTTTCACTACTCTTAGTGTAGGGTGATTTGGTCATTTTACCCAATAAACAAGATTCACATATCTCATATGATTCATAATCATGTGAGTCTAACATTTCATCTTTGTGGAGTTTAGAAATGCGTTTCTCGTTTATATGACCAAGCTGGCAATGCCACATGAACGAGTTGTTCACGTCATTCGATTTAGACTTCTTGTCTACATGATAAACATTTTCAACACTATTGTGTTTCTCATCAACATCAAGAACATAAAAGGCCATTAAATGAATTTGCAATACCATAAAGCATATCATTTAAATAAATATAAAACTTCTTATTCTTAATAAGAAAATTATACCCTTCATTATCCAAACAAGAAGCAGAAATAATATTCCTACTCAAATCCAAAACATAGTAACAATTGTTCAAAATAAGTACTAAGCCACTAGGTAAAGTTACATCATATGTCCCTACGGCTAATGCAGCAACTCTTGCTCCATTCCCCACACGTAGGTCAACTTCACCTTGTTTGAGCAGCTTCCTATTTCTTAGTCCCTGCTCATTTAAACAAATGTGAGATCCACATTCGGTATCTAATACCTATGAACTAGAAACAGAAAGGAAAATATCTATCATATAGATACCTGAATCAGCAGCAATCGTATTGCCCTTCTTCGCCTTTATGCCTTCCTTGTAAGCCTTGCAGTTGTACTTCCAATGACCAACCTCTTGGCAATGGTAGCAAACTGCATCCTTTTGAGATGCCTTGGGAGCCTCTCCGGCAACGGCAACTTTTTCCTTAGGTTTAGCAACACTTTCTTTACCTTTGCCATCTTTCTTGAACCCTTTGTCTTTCTTAACCATTAACACAGTACCGGTTTTAGGCTTCTTGATATTCATCTCTGCGGTCTTAAGCATCGCATGCAATTTCGAGAGATTTTTATTCATGCCACTCATGTGATAGTGCATAATAAAATGACTATAACTTTCAAGCAATAAATTCAATATCAAATTTGTGGCGAGTTCCAAACTCATCGGATTTTCAAGTCTTTCAAGACGCTCAATGTGACCCTTCATCTTAAGGACATTTGCTCCCACCGATTGCCCTTCTTGCATCTTGCATGCAGTTAGGGACTTAACCACATCATACCTCTCGTTTCTTTCTTGCACTTGGAAAATTTCCTTTAAGCGCTACGCAAAATCAAATGCCGCATCTATGTGCTCAAGGTCCTTCTGAAGAGCCTTAGACATAGTGGCAAGTATAAGGCATGCAACATCTGTAGAATCATCATTATGTTTCTTATGTGCATCCATATCTGCCCTAGAAGCATTTGGAGCAGGTTGAGGTGGAATGGGTTCATTGAAAACGTACAGTTTCTTCTCTTGCTTTAGAACAATTCTAAGGCTTCTGATCCAATCAGAATAGTTTGTACCACTCTCCTCAAGCTTGTCCTTCTCAAGGACTAATCGCAGTGACAGGGGTTGATTATTGTGATTAGCCATTCTACAATAAAATATGCAAACAATGAAACATGTAAGTATCAACACATTTATCATCTATCATATCACTATATGACTCTTAGATCTTTAATGAGATTTCAATAGACATCTTATCTCAAAACATGTTTTAAATCTTATCTATGCCTTGGGTCAAATCTTATTTGAAAGCACCAATTAAGTCAAAACCTTTTTCAAACATGTGAGACATGGAACGATGCACCTAACTGAGTCAAAACTACATCCACCATTATCTCACCTTGATCACAAATTAAGATATAAGATGCACCCAACTGAGTCGAAACTACATCAAATACCCTAAAGTATCACAAGTATTCTAATCAAGGAATGACATAAGACTTAAATATTTAGAATGTTTTCATATTGTAACAAACATAGCATGGTTGTAACATAGATTTCATGTGAACATAATCATGAATATAGGGCTTCACAAAATCTCATACAAACAATTTAATTTTAATTTTGAGAAATTACAAATCTAAATAATTATATTAATAGATCAATAACCTATGTGATAAATTACTAATTAATTTATCATAAATCATGAACATGGCATATCATATATACTTGTTTTCATATAAACAAAACACATGGAATCTAGATATATTTCATATAGCATGGTAGTAAATAATCAAATTAAATCTAGCATGCAATTTCAATCTTAATCATGGCAAGACAGGGATCTCTGATATCACTGTTGGATTTTGGGGTTACAAACGCAGCAGAAGAACTTAGAAATAACAACAAAACCCTAGCCCTACGATCCGTCTAGCGTGAAGAGATTAGAAATTTATATGAGATAGAATTTACATACCTTGAATGCGATTTGTTAATTCAAAATAGATCTCCAATAGCGAATGTCAAAACGAATCTCAAAACCCCGTTGATGAAGTATTAGATCTTCTCCTTGTTCTTTACCTTGTGATGAATCAACAAACGGAAGGCTTCAAGATTTTGGTGATTAACTTATCACCCTCTATTGGTAATCCACACTCAAACGAACCAAGAACGCTTCTTGATTGATTGCTAGATGATCTCCGATTATTGAAATGATTTTTAATAATCAATGGCAAAAAGTGTTTGATCTTTGATTCTTAATCTAGATCCCAATTTTAGTGTTTCATAAACCCCAAAATTACACATATTTTTGGCTGACCAAAGGGTTCTATTTATATCAAATATAAATCCCTAATTATTAGGAAAGATATCCTTGTCAAAAACCAAAACCTAAGCTGCCGAGGAAAAGCGTACGGACCAGTTTTTAGCCGCTGGCACGACTCGTCCCCAAGGGCACGAGTTGTGCCTTATGGCCAATCTTGTCGCACGACATAACGAGACACTTTTCCAGTTTCTCAGATCAAAGGGCACGAGTCGTGCCTATGGGCACGAGTCGTGCCTATGGGCACGAGTCGTGAGCACGACTCGTTCCGTAGGGGACGACTCGTCCCTTAATGACAGCTCACTGATACAGTCATCCCTTTATAAGGTACGACTTGGGCCAATAGGGCACGACTCATCCCCTCAAGCACTAATCGTTCCAGAGTCGTCCCTAGAGCCCAGAATTCACCTTTTTAGCCATTTTCAATTCGTTCTTTTGTGTGTGACTCTTTAGGAATTATATTTTATGTTGGTAGTGAGTTGAAACATCAACATCACAAGACATAAGTGGCTTCTAGCAAATTATTATGTCAACCCAATTAAATAGAACATCAAAGCTTGATTCCTTGAAAATCAAATGTCACAATCCTTTTGTCCAAGATGTTCAATTGAACATGAGTCATGGTCTAGGTCAACTCATCTCGTTCAATGCTTTCTCGATTTTGAATATGTTGATAATCCAAATGCATTTGATCTTTATCAAATCACTTGAGTGTGGCCACACATTTCATCAACACTATTCATCGAGGGGCCCAAGCAAACATCTCTCTTCATAAGAGGGACAAATCCCATCTTGACTTATCATTCTTACCTACAAGAATCCGATCGTGCATAGCCCTTATTGCTATCCGATTAAAGATACTGTTAGACAATATCAAACACGATCTTCATCTTGTGGAAGACGATGATAATCTCAGGTACAAAGGATTCAATAACACGACTATCATGAGATTTAATCATGACAACAGACCATGTCATAAATCTCATAAGTAGGTCATGTCCAATACTTGTTCTCTAGCAAGTATCCATAAGTGTAATGTGCATCTCCATGCATATAATCATCTCCGTGATTATCCATTATCAACTTATACTAGTTGTTCACAACAACTAGGGACACAGTTCAATATAATGAACATGTAAAACATATAATGAACAAAATAAACATGCTCTATAATAAATGATAAATATGATACATAACGGTTCAAGTCAAACATAACTATAGCCTAGGGCATTACACCAACAATCTCCCACTTGTACTAGGCTCCATCTATGTATCTAATACCCATGGACCTCAAATGACCATCATGCTTTTCTTGTGCGAGGGGCTTTATAAGCGGATCCCCAATGTTATCATCGGTTGATACTTTGCATATCTTAACGTCTCCCCAATCAATGAACTCTCGAATGAGATGAAAACGTCTAAGTATATGTTTGGAAAGCTGATGTGACCTTGGTTCCTTTGCTTGCGCAATGGCACCATTATTGTCACAATAAAGTTCCACCGAATTAGTGATACTTGGAACAACTTCCAAGTCACTAATGAACTTCTTGATCCAAACTGCCTCCTTAGCTGCATCGGATGCTGCTATATATTCGGCCTCAGTAGTAGAATCGGCAATAGTACTCTGCTTGGAACTCTTCCAACATATCGCACCTCCGTTAAGCATAAACACAAATCCCGACTGTGATCAGAAATCATCATTGTCGGTTTGGAAGTTAGCATCTGTGTAACCTCTTACAACAAGATCTTCTTCCATCCCTCCAAATATCAAAAACGCATCCTTAGTCCTTCTTAAGTACTTTAGGATCGTCTTGACTGCCATCCAATGGTTCTCACCCAGATCAGATTGGTAACGACTTGTCATGCTCAAACCATACGAGACGTCGGGTCTAGTACAAATCATAGCGTACATGATAGAACCAATAGCCGAAGCATATGGAATATCATTCATCCTCTTTCGTTCATCAGTTGTCTTATGACACTGAATCTTACTAAAAGTAACACCATGACTCATTGGCAAGTTACCTCTCTTAGAATTTTCCATCTTAAATCTTCTAAGAACCTTGTCAATGTAGGTACTTTGACTCAAATCAATTATCCTCTTTGATCTATCTCTATAGATCTTGATACCAATGATATAAGAGGCTTCGCCCATATCTTTCATTGAGAAACAATTCCCTAACCAAGACTTGACAGTCTCAAGCGCAGGAATGTCATTTCCAATGAGTAAGATATCATCGATATACAATAAGAGAAATAGCACAATGCTCCCACTGAATTTAATGTATACACAAGGTTTATCTTCGTTCTTGATAAAACCAGAAAAGGAGGAAGTTTGCTAATGAACGTAATCAAATAATCAAGGAAGACGTAGAAATTTTACAGAAATCTAAGATGATCAGAGAAGTCAATTACCCAAGATGGTTGGCTAATGCAGTGGTGGTGGAGAAGAAGAACGACAAGTGGTGCGTATGTGTTGACTTTACAGATTTGAACAAGGCACGCCCTAAAGATCCTTTCCCCTTGCCACATATTGATTCCTTGGTCGATTCTACAGCCGGGTATGACATCTTGACCTTCATGGACGTATCTTCAGGATTTCAGCAGATTCAAATGGAACCTTCAGATCAAGAAGATACAGCCTTTATGACTCCGGAAGGAATATATTGCTACATAGCAATGCCATTTGGTTTGAAGAACGCAGGAGAAACTTATCAACGGCTAGTTAACAAGATGTTTAAAGACAAACTAGGAAAGACGATGGAAGTTTATATTGATGACATGGTGGTCAAGTTGAAGCATATTGAAGATCACGTGCAGCATCTTGCAGAAGCCTTTGACATCTTGGAAACCTTCAACATGAAGTTAAATCCATCAAAGTGTAACTTTTAGTTCGAGCTGGGAAGTTCTTAGTCTACATGGTGACGAAGAGGGGTATTGAAGCTAGCCTGGAGCAGATTAAAGCAATTCTCAACTTGGAGTCCCCAAAGACAATCAAAGATGTGCCGAGACTGACTGGTTGAGTACCAACCCTTAACATGTTCATATCCAAGTCCTCCAACAGATGCAGGTTGTTTTACGATGTCTTAAGGAAAAACAAGAAATTTCAGTTGTTCGAGGAGCATGAACAGACATTTGTCCAACTCAAGGAGTACCTTTCCGTACCACCTCTACTCTCTTAATGGGATTATAACTACCCATAATCTTTATGGGAGTATTATTAGATAAAGAATTCTGCACGTGCGTATAAGAGGCATGCTACTCGGCATGAGTTGCTTGGTCGACTTCACTTGACGCCGAGGAAGAGAGAACTAAGGATAGGGAAGCTCATTTTCTTGTATTATATGGAGACCGAGTAGGGAGCTCCTCATTTTTTGATAAGGCATATGTCGGCCTTGCTAAATGCCCTGCTCGACATATGAGAAGGTTCCTTGTCGGCATAAGTGAATTCCATGCATTAATCATTATTTTCTCTACTATTTATAGGTCGAAATAGTGTGAAATGACGAGTAGGCATGACTAGCAAAGTTAGGGAAAGCCCACTTCGTTTGTCGTAATTGAGATTGTATGGATCTTATTTTGGGCCCAATCCATTAGGCCTTAACCGACCATTATCTACGTTCGTAATTCGATTTATACCGTTCACATTAGTTTTATTTTACATATTATTTTTGAGGTACTAAAATGATAATTTCTAAGACCATGATTAGTGGTAAACGAAATTTCATTCACTAAGAGCAATTCCGTGAACGAAACTTCGTTCATGGCAATCAGTGGCGAACGAAATTTCGTTCATGGCCATGAACGAAATTTCGTTCATGAGTTTCGTTCATTTCATGAACGAATTCGTGAGCGAAAATTAGTTTGAGCTATATGTGTAAATATTTGATAAAAAATTAATTTTTTATATATTTAAATTTTCTCTTGCGTCAAACGACGTCGTTTAGATCAAAATTTCAATAACGTTCATTTTTCCATATAAATAGAGCTCAAAATTGCTAGATTATGTACATCTCTTCTTCCATACTTCCTTTCTCTATAATTAGAAAAAAAAACCAATATTTTCTCTTTTTTTTATTATGAGTAATTCGGGTAGTTCTCATAATTCCGAAACAAATCCTGATCATGCTTGGTTCGAGCAAATGCTGGCTAACGATCCAAATTTCATAATTTAACGTTTATTTATGAGTGTTTAATTTTTAAAATTGTGCAATTAAGTAAAATAATAAAAAATATAATATTTATAAATGTATATTATTAATTTTATAATATCAAATTTCTATTAAAAAATATTTATGTGAACGAAAAATCTGTTCACAACTACAGAATGTAAGCTGGCGTGAGCAGTTTCGTTCACATGCCAGTTTCGTTCACATGGTCAACGAATTTTTCATTCACCACTGTGGATGCTCTAAGACTTAAGGGGGTTGACCGACCTTTTCACCTTCAGTTAGAGGGAAGGCTTTCTCTCCCTAGGATTTATCTCCTAGGCACTTCTGTGCGTGCATGTGTATGTGTGAGTAGTGGAAAAAAATATACAAATAAATAAAATATATTGTTAGACAAAATCTATACAATCGAGCACAAATGAGAAAAGAATTACAATGAATTGAAATATAATATACAACATAAAAATAATAAAGAGAAAACCGTAAATTCATTGTCTTGAGTTTGCTTGAATCCGTGCCGTAACCTCTTTGAATCGTCATCTTGAATTTGCTTGAATCCGAGTCGTGTGTGACACACTCTCCTTAAGACTAATTCGCCCCCTCACTACGAGTGCTCGAGGTCTTCAATGGACGTTAGTCTCCCAGGATAAAACGGATGAACCGGAACAACTTTGCACTTAAAGTTTTCTGGCGAATTTTCCTATGCTTGGACAAAATCACCATGGATATTTCTCTAGGAGGCCAAAGGAAGAAGATAACAAATTGCAAGAGGGAGGGTGGAAAGATTGATGAAAAACATTCTAGTTTCTTGTTGTGGGTAACTCTCATCTAGCTCCACCAAAAGTCCTAGAATTTTATATAAAGGTCCTTTCAATTTGTAATCCCAAGACTCTTGGTATGTATCCAATTAATCCCTTAATAATTTGGATTTATGGAACATCAATATCCAATTAATCCCTTAATAATTTGGATTTATGGAACATCATCAATATCCAATTAATCCCTTAATAATTTGAATTTATGGAACATCAATATTTTGATGAAGTTTCAAAAGTTACACTTTCAACCCACCAACTTTGAGCTATCATATCTTTCTTATCCAATACCAAATTGGACATCTAGATATTTCATTTTCATGTTCTCAAAACATGGAACATGAACCCACAATAATCTTTGTCAAACGACAAACGATTCATGTAAGGAAAATACACAATTTCCTTCACATATAACGAATTTTTCCAACAATCCCCTACATGAAGGAAATTAATGATGAGTTTGGTGATAGAGTCCGGCAGACGAAAACTTGCATACGATAGGTGTGGGAATGCCCATTGAACCTTCGCTCGTACAAGCATATTTACTCTACTCGCAAGTCGGTAGACGCGATGTCCTTGAACCGTTATGCTTTTTGTGTAGTCGATCATATACTTGACACAAGTAACGTCCTAACATAGTTCAATTCTCATAGCTATGTTCATTCATGGCCCTGAACATTTTGCCTGGTTCTGTGAGAGGATCTAAGAATTGAGCCTCACATAATTCTCCTCGAAGCGGCCCCACTTCTCTCTCACATAGGTGATTTCTTAAAGGTAACTCGTATTACCCCGCTCAAATTTTCGACGCATAAGAATCATTAAAAGCCATAAGCTTATCCTTGTCCTTTCGGGATGTCACTAACAGGAATGGACTTGGGGTTGGTTCCCCCACAGTGACGCTGCAAGTCTTTTAACAGTTAGTTTGTCCCATTGAATCTAGTTCTTGGGATCTCCAGTCATCTAGATTGGGTTTTCCGCTGTGTTTAACTTTTAAGAGGCTTACGTCTCATTCCCCTCATCGAACTTTCAACTAACTCTCTATTTAACCCTTTGGTTAACGGATCCGTTTATCATTTGACTTCACATTGTCAAATTAGTTGGGAGTAGTTGTTTAATGGTATTATGTCTTAGACATAAATGTCTAGACTACCATTACACACATTGCTATATGTCATGTCAATCATAAATTGACTTTAGCAATATAACATCTTACTAACACAAGCTTTATCCATAGAACAAGTGTTAACACAAATTCATTCTAGTGATTTTCTATTGATCCTATCAAATTTATCAAGAATATCCGTCTAATGACTTGTTTAACAACGAGTCCATTAGTTTTCCTTGAATTTGAATCAACAGATCAAATTGACTAGAATTTTTCTTAGTTAACATATCGTATTTTGGATTTAATTAACAAAGTGATGTAGTCACTCTTGTTTAAATCCACACAATCAAACCTTTGATGTCATTACCTTTGTACTTGTCTCAAGTCATACAATGACTTTACAAACTAGCACATTTTCTTCTAGGTTCCATTTCTTGAACCGTTTCAACACTTTGATCTATTTCATTCAAAGTATCATATATTCACTTTCATGAATTTGACATCAATACTTGGTTTCCATTTATTTTATTTTCTTTTGATTTTTATATATATTCAAACTTATTGAATTATATATAACAAACCAATATCCACAATTGTTATTAACATAACTCTTGAAACATAATCCACCATTTAGTAACCAAATTCAATTTCCTTGATAATTGGACTTGCTACTTTGCGAAACACCCCCACATTAACAAGTACGTAGGCCTACGTTTCCATAATTCATATGGACATATCATTGTTTTCTTGGGGAAACCTTTTCAATAGGTAATTATTTTCCAAAGTATACTCACCCCCACATTTTCGGGTTAGTCCCAAAATTAGCAATAATGTCAATTTTCATTATTAACACCATTTGATCATGGTGTACATTGTGGACACTTTGTTTCATTGTTCATGTACAACAAACCCCTCGGGTTGTTCTATGTAAATTTTCTCTTCTAAATCGACATTTAGAAAGGTTATTTACATCCATTTGATGTATTTCAAATTCTGCTATGCAGCAATTGCAAATACAACTCTTTATTCTCGTGATGAGAGAATAAGTAAAAAAGTAATCAAGTTCTTCATTTCCTTGTAATCCTCAATTACAAGTCTAGCCTTATACTCATTAATTGTTCAATCGGTCTTCATTTTCTTTTTGAAATTCACTTATATGCTAGTGATTTACTACTCGAAGGTAAATCAACTAGTTTTCAAGTGTGATTTTCCAAGATGGAATCAATCTTACTTTTAATGGCCTATTTCCACAAAGATCCTTCCAAAGAGCTCAATGTCTTTATAAATTTGTGATTCACTTTCTATCATGGAGGTTAGAAAATCCGGGCCATAGAATTTTCTTATCCTACCTCATTTGCTATTTTGAGGTCATGCCTCTTCTTTATCATTCCTTATGATAAGTTTCTTCTTCTTCTATTGAATCATGAATCCGTTTAAATGAGTTTGCCTCATCTTTTAATTTATACGGAAACATATTCTTAAAGAAAAAAGTGCTTCATGATTCCATTATTGAATCTTGAATTCATAAACACAAATTCTATAATCACAACTATTGTAAGCATACCCAACCATATGCAATCCATAGTATTTAGTGTAACATATACACAAACTACATTTAGTTGTGTTTTATCACTACCTCTTTATTAAGTTGATTTCCAACTTTTTTTTAAAGAGATAAGATTCAACATTTTGCTTTTTAGCAAGCAATGTTAAAGGTAAAAACTTACATTTTACCATCATCTAGTGAATAACATTCACACCTCAAGCATCAATATGACTTGATTATAGCTTCAAGCATATATTTGATAAGTCTTGTTTGACTATAAAAAGAGATTCATTCTCATTATTAATCACTTGAATACCCTTTCATTTCATTCATTCAAACATCATGAATTTCATTCTTGATGACATCACAATTGCCACTCAAGACACAAGGTATATGCTTGACTTTTTCAAACAAGTTTGGCTTTTTAAACACGTTTGACTTTTCAAATGATTTTGACAATTCAAACAAGTTTGACCTACTTTGTCTTTGTATTAAGCATTTAGGCATGCTTCATCACATTTGCTTTCGCCAAAAGAAATGTTAGACAACTTTTTCTCCAAAGTTCTATTCTATTTTCCAACACAAAGACGAATAGCACACACCTCAACATTCATTTCCATTCATTATGTTTGAGGTGATTTTAAAATATTTTCAAGTGGAAAGCAATTTCTCAATTATTGTCATCACTTGATAATTTCACTCAACACCATCCATTCGGTATGGTTTTCATGAAAGACCATTTTCAATTCTTTCATTTAACTTTTCATGGTTTTTCATGGAAAACTATTTTCACTTCTTCCATATGATTTTTAATTTCATTTATGGAGTCCACTATTTAAAATCAAGAAAGCGGATTACGATGATTTTCAATGTACGCGTATTCTCGATTTTATATTTATAGTTCAACGACTCCCACAAATGTTTTGCCATTTTCTTGGTACTATATATGATTTATAATGAATCCGACAATTCATTAAGTATATAGTTCCGATAAAGAAAATTCACATGCTTCAACCGCACTCACGGCTTGAACATCCATCACATTTTCATCCAACTTTGTAGGATCTTCCAAAAGAAACTTCTCTAAGTTCAAGGTGGTCAAGTAGAACATATTTTGTTGCCATCACTTAAAGTCAAGGCCAACAAAATTTTCTAACTTCTCACTATACTATGGTGATCCGATATATTTGGAACAACCACATTCCATTAGAGATTTGTCTCCACACAAAGAGCCTTTAATTTTCAACAATTATCACTTTGTTGTTACAAATATAACTCCCTAACTTAATTAGAGAATTCACTTTAAGAATAAATTGCTAATTCAATAGGAGAATTAACACAATTTATTTCTCATAACCACTCATATTTATAAACCTCTAAATTCCTTAATGGAATTGTAATTGAAGGTTAATTATTCCAAAATATTAAAGGTCTCATCTTGGAGCACCTCTAGATTAGAGAAAAATCACATTCTCATTTACAAAATACACAATTTCTTTTAGAAGTTCTCATTCTAAATATTTTGTGTTATTTGTCATCATCAACAACAATAAGATTTAACAACTTCCTTCAAGAAGTCTTATTATTTTTATCTTTATGACATTAGTCACATATTCCCCCAATAGGTTTTAACAACTTCTTTCAAGAAGCCCTATGATTTTAGTTCTTGTAACATTTTTCAATGTTCACAACAATAGAATTCAACAACTTCTTTCAAGAAGCTCTATTGTTTTTATCTTTGTGACTTTTGTCACTATTAACAATAATAGGATTTAACAACTTTTTTCATTTCAAGAAGCCCTATTATGTTAACCTTTGTGACCTTTGTCACCAATGCAACTAATAGGTTTTAACAACTTCTCGTAAGAAGACCTATTATCTTTGTCAACTAAACGTTAAAGACTTAATCTTCCAACGTTCTTAGTTTCAATGAACTTTCCAATCTCTTTACATGATGTATAACCACTACATGAGGCTTAGCCACAATTAGTTTATACAATCATTGTAACATAGTTGATGTCACGGAGCATCAATCTTTCCATCTTTATTAATCTCATTAAACAGAAATTAAAAAAATGTTTTAGTTCACAAAAACTGCTCTGGTCCGAAATTTTATCTTCACTTTCACATTATAGATTCCAATCTCCACCGTTTAGAATCTTCTCCTATGAGTCTTGAACATGCACACCAAATTTCAGCTCGATCCAACGGTTAACGACTCCGGAATTGCAATTTTACCACAGCTGGTCATTGCAAAAAGTTGCTGGAATTTTCTTCCATCCGCCTCTTCCATCGTTTTCTATCTTTTCTCCCGTGGCCGGTGCTCCACCGGATTTTTCAAATCTGTAATTCTTTCTCAAATAGGAGAATTAGTCTTAAGATTGTTAGACAAAATCTATACAATCGAGCACAAATGAGAAAAGAATTACAATAAATTGAAATATAATATACAACAAAAAAAATAATAAAGAGAAAATCGTAAATTCATTGTCTTGAGTTTGCTTGAATTCGTGCCGTAACCTCCTTGAATCGTCATCTTGAATTTGTTTGAGTCCGAGTCGTGTGTGACACACTCTCCTTAAGACTAATTCGCCCCCTCACTACGAGTGCTCGAGGTCTTCAATGGACGTTAGTCTCCCAGGATAAAACGGATGAACCGGAACAACTTTGCACTTAAAGTTTTCCGACGAATTTCCCTATGCTTGGACAAAATCACCATGGATATTTCTCTAGGAGGCCAAAGGAAGAAGATAACAAATTGCAAGAGGGAGGGTGGGTGGAAAGATTGATGAAAAACATTCTAGTTTTTTGTTGTGGGTAACTCTCATCTAGCTCCACCAAAAGTCCTAGAATTTTATATAAAGGTCCTTTCAATTTGTAACCCCAAGACTCTTGGTATGTATCCAATTAATCCCTTAATAATTTGGATTTATGGAACATCAATATCCAATTAATTCCTTTATAATTTGGATTTATGGAGCATCATCAATATCCAATTAATCCCTTAATAATTTGAATTTATGGAACATCAATATTTTGATGAAGTTTCAAAAGTTACACTTTCAACCCATCAACTTTGAGCTATCATATCTTTCTTATCCAATACCAAATTGGACATCTAGATATTTCATTTTCATGTTCTCAAAACATGAAACATGAACCCACAATAATCTTTGTCAAACGACAAACGATTCATGTAAGAAAAATACACAATTTTCTTCACATATAACAAATTTTTCCAACATATACTCCTTGCGTCTCAATCAACTTAAAATTTTATATTTTGACACGGGAATTAAGAAATACAATTATAATAAAAAGAGAGAGAATTAATGCTACAGGTGTTATAAGTATAAAAAGGAAAATATGAGAGAGAATGAATGAAAAAAATATTAAGGAAATTGTTGATGTGATTATAACAATTAAGTCCCATTAAATTGAGTTGGTCTTATGAAAAATGCATTTTTTCTGTCACTTAGGAAAAACGTGTTTTGGGTTTTCCCGTTTATGCCAGTGCCTGTTTAACAAACTGCCAGTGTGATAAAGTGCCAGTGCATGTGTCACAAAATGCCAGTAAAAAAAGAGCCAGTACCAATTTAACAAAGTGCCAGTGTAAACTGACACTGGCACTTTGTTAAACTGGTACTGACACTTTTTACACGGACACTTTTATATACATGAACTGGCACTCTTCACACTGGCACTCTGTTACACTAACACTGGCACTTTGTTACACTAATATTTTTTATGGCTCTCAAAAACACAAGCACTGGCATTCAAAAAAACATGGACTGGCATTCAAAATCACGTACACTGGCACTCAAATACACATACACTGGCACTCAAAAACACTGATAATCATTTTTGCTGGCTCTCAAAAAAACATGGACTGGCATTCCAAAAAACATGTACTGGCATTCAAAATTACGTACACTGGCATTAGTTTACACTAGAACTGACATATCAAATTCCCCACCAAAACACAAGCACTGGCACTCCAAAATACATGAACTGGCACTCAAAAAAACAAACACTGACATTAGTTTACACTGGAACGGGCACATTTAAAATACTCAATTGAAGCGGGGAAGAATCAGAAAAAGACGCGCAACTGTCAATAGCCACCTGAGATCGCTACTGCTCATCGCCTGTTGTCCTTGCCGTTGCTGGACCACCGCGCCGCACAGTCATGTCGGAGCTGAAGCCTGCTGAAGGTAACTTCTATTTCTCTTTTGAAATCAATCTAGGGTTTCAACCGACGGACTAAATATTGAAGATTTGGTCAATATAAAGTATTTGTATCAATTTGGGGAAACAAAACGACAAATCAAATGCTGTGTTTTTTTATTCCAATGGTCCCAATTTCAATTGTGACTGCCGACAAAGTCGAGTTGAGGTTTTGAACTTCCCAAAATTCATTGGTCATCGCCGGGAGAGAGGTGGAAGAGATTTGGAGTGTTAATCGGTGGTGGTGAAGTCTTCTTTACGTTTAGAGAGAGAGAGAGAGAGTCCGTTAGTTTAGAGAGAGAATGAAAAACACGTTTTTTGTTAAGGATAAAAAAACGCGTTTTTTACAAGTTTTTGACCATTAAATATAAAAAATTAGATAAATTTGTCATTTTGTGATATTTTAAATCAAGTATTACATCTAAAATGACAAATTATTATAAGTGATATGAGAAGAAAAAGTCTTCATTAACGTCTCAAAACAATGTCAATTGTGGGAAAACAGAATGATGCAGAGGAGCCGAAATCTGGTTTATAACTCCAGTTGAAAATCTAGAGTGAATGAGATCATGTGAAACCAACTAGCACTTCCTACACAATTTATTTGCCAAAATTCCGTGTCTTTCTCTTTTTCTCTTATTCAGTCGGTTAAACTTAATTTAATACGACAAGCATTCCATAAGACTATCCACGGTAGTTTAATACCGCTCCTCCATTTCATCTAACACTTTTTACACTTTTTCTCATCCATCTAATATTTCATTTACCCATTTCATTTACCCCCACTCCAATGGCTAACTTAAATTAAATTTTAACTCCCTCCAACTCATCATTCTATACCCCATCACTTTGAGTGTTTTTTTTTTTTGTCCAAATCAAATGAAACTTATATCAATTTGTAGGAAAAAAAAAATTGATGGATTTTGGTGAAAAAAATTTTTAAAAAATTAATTTACTAGGTGATAATTAAGCTTAAATTGAAAAATGAGTGTTTTTTTTTGTGTCCAAATCAAATGAAACTTATATCAATTTGTAGGGAAAAAAAAATGATGAATTATGGTGAAAAAAAAATAAAAAAATAATAATTTACTAGGTGATAATTCAGTTCAAAGATTTGGGATAAATTTTTTTTTTCGAAAATTCAACTCGCCAATAAGAAGCTGACACGTGTTGGATATAAAAAAAAAAAAAAAAAAGAAAATGTTTCAGCTAGATGAAAAATTTCATCTAGCCAAACCGACCCAACCCTTTTAATACCCCCATTGTATCCATCCAGCTAGCTCAATCCCATTTCATTCCCATGTTTCAACCCCCATTGTGGAAAGTCTAACCTTATCACTTTTTCTCGTCTTCTTATTGCATCCATGCGATTAGTGTGGTTTCAGACATTTTATAAAAATGATAAATCAGAATATTTTATCAGGATGTGTATAATTTTTATTTAACGAACATTTTCAAAACAGTCAATTTTTTATAAAATTTAATGATAATGAATAAATAATTTATGTACTCCCTCCGTCCCAAAATGTTTGTCCCATTTGACTTTTTAGTGAATCTTTGACCACAAAATATGACAATTTAATTATGTTCATGAAATTCTAAAAATTTCTATTGATTCACCATTAATAATATTATCAACAACAACTTTTAGAATTTCATAAACATGATTAATCTCTCATAAATTTATGGTCAAAGTTCAATAAAAAAAATCAAATAGGACAAATATTTTGAAACGGAAGGAGTACAAGTTTTATAAAAATGGTGTTTATTTAAAAAAACCAACAGATATTCAAATTTCAAAGGTATGGAGTATTAAAATAGGACGTGTATGGAAAGGAAAAACTTGCTTTTGTTTTTGCTGCTAAAAACAATTGGATCCTGGCGAGCATAATTTCAGACATCTGCGAGGCATTGATTGGATAATATCGGCACGTGATTGGGTAAGCTTAGTTGGATATCACCTTGGGGAAAAGCGACCCCTATTTTTTATTTTATTTTATTTTATTTTATTTTTTACAAGATAAGAGGACCCTATTGTTATGAGCAATGGGAACTTAAATTTTGATATAGAATTAGATATACAATCGAGTAACTATCAGATAAAAATGTGTTTATAAATGTTTGTTGAAATTTTTGTATATAATTGAGACTTAATAAAAATATGCATGGTGACTTGTAAATAATCGAAACTTTTCAACACCTCTGACACTTTTTAGCACACGAACTGATATTCAAAACTAGTAACAATTGCAACACGATGCTCAAGCACCAAAACGGAAATTGAATAATAAACTTTCGAAAAAACAAAAGTAGCGATATTGAAAATTTTTAACAATTCACATAAATTAGTGCATGCATTCCATTGATAAGCAAGTAAAGGTTCATTATAGCCAATTGACATAAAAAAATTGCATAAGGAGATCTTTATAAGCAAAACCATCGATTAACATTTTGTAGGTGGAATTCCACCTAGTTGAAACATCGTAAATAAAATATTTGTCCGCCACACCTTTACTACTTAAAAATTTGATCCATTTTTTTGTATTAATTTTTTTTTAGAAATAAATTGAATACATTGTCTAATTGACTTAACATAAACCTATAATACTTTCAAACCATCTCTAAAACATAAGTTAATAATATGACATAAACATCTAATATGAAAAAATTTATCACCAAGTGAGGGTTGACAAACGGTAATTAATTAAGGTAAACTAGCCATATTAGCACTTGGATTGTCAAATGAAATAGTAAATATTTTATTCAAAATACCATACTCAACAAAAATCTCAAGCAATATTGCACAAATATTTTCCACGAAATGCGGTGGCTCAAAATCTTTATAAGCAATTAATCTTTTTTGGATAGTCCATGAATTATCTATCAAATGGCAAGTAACGCCCAAATAAGTATTTCTTTGCCAATGATCACTCCAACCATCGGCACAAATTGAAACTTTGTTTTCTAAATTTGATAAAACACCAATTAAATCTTTTTTATATCTTTCACCACTCTAGTAATATCACGTACGAGATTCGTACGTGGTACTCTCGTGGCGGCATGAGTTAAAGAAAATCGAACAAAATTTCCATAATAATCATCATCTGCAAAATTAAAAGGAAGGCCTTTAACGCAAACTAATTTGGCTAGTTCATCCCTATAAACCCACTTATCAAATTTAAAAAGGACGGAAGGGGAAGACGAACCTTGTGCACCCGAACCCGAACTATGTTGATATTGTAATTGAGTTTGATTAGTGGAAGCGCCATGTTTCTCGGGACATTTTGACGCGGTATGCCCATTGAGCGTCCCATGCCCTCCGCCTCTTTTAAATGAGTAAACTTTGGAACAATAGTTGCAATGTGCTTTAAGATTATAGTCATCTTCGGGAGTAATTTTTTTTTTTTTGAAATGGAAAGCATAAGTATCGGATTGCGGCTCTCTTTTTCTGAGAGGTTGAGGCGGTTGACGTTGTCCCCGACCCCGACCACCTCCCCTAGCTCGGCCTCCTACCCCTCCTACTACCACCACTTTCAATTTCAACAACTTTTTCTTCCTCACTTTGTTGGGTATTTGAATTTTGATAATCAAAATTATCGTTGGGAGAGGAAGAACCAATACGTTCCTTGCCTAAATTGCTTCTTCTTTGATTTAAAGTCATTAGGGTTAGAAAAAATGAAGATTGAAAATGAAATCTAGCTTAGAAATGGATGAAAATGAAAAAAAAACACTAATTTCGTTAGAAACTAACTGAAAATGAGGTAACATTTAGCTGAAAATTGGATGAGAGTAAGAGAATACTCCCTCCTCCCGCCCGAAAGGACAAAATTTGTGCCTTGCACGAGAATTTAGAAAAGTGATGTATGAAAGAAAAAAAAGTGTATATTGAAATAAATGTTGTGAGTGAAAGGTGATATAGAAAAAAGAGTGGGGTGGAGAATAGTTAGTGGATATTTATTGTGAGAGTATGACAAGTGGGTCCCACAAATAAAGAAGTAATAAAAAACTTTCAATTTTTAGATTGTGCCCTTTCAAATGAGACGCCCAAAAAGAAAATTTGTGCCCTTTCGGGCTGGAGTATGTGAATATTTGAGAGTAGAAGAGAAAGAGTAGAGAGAAATAATGTGAAAATGGGAGGAGGAAGGTGATATTTATAGTTAGTTTTAATTAGTCAAAAAAATTTTTTTTTGGTTAAATCCGTTACTAATCAACTGGAAAGAGAGGGGGGGGGGGGGACGGGCGTTAGACGCACAGGCAGGCAGGCCCAACGATCATATGATCGTTTGAATTTCAAATATTGCCGGTTCAATTGTCGGTTCAACCGGCGGTTTAACCGTCGATTTTAACCGGCGGTTGAACCGGTTTCCCTTATCTCCCAGTCGTAACTGATCCGTCAATAATTCGATTTCGGTTAAGCCGGTCCGATTCAACTGCGTTAACCAATTTTTTACAATTTTATCCGATTCAAAATTGATCGATTAGTCGGTTCGGTTCTCGAAATGGCCACCTCTACTGGAAAGGAAAAACTTGCTTTTGCTTGTAGGAGGGCTCCCTTGAGGCTCTGGAGTATAAGGGGTGCTGCCACCCTGGCTGCATAGGGCACATCTCGCGATTTAACTCCGCTAGCATACTGTGGGATCGATACCTGGTGTTCCAGAATTAATCCGATGAAGCTGAAAACCTGAATATAAAAAAAAAAAAAAAAAAAAAGGAAAAACTGGCTTTTGTTTTTGCTGCTAAAAACAAATGGATCCTGGCGAGCATAATTTCAGACATCTGCGAGCCATTGATGGGATATTATCGGCACGTGATTGGGTAAGCTTAGTTGGATATCACCTTGGGGCGGGCGTTTGAAAAGCGGCCCCTATTTTTTTTTTTTTTTACAAGAGGACCTTATTGCTATGTGATGATGGCCATTTTGGGCCTTAGCCCGTGGGACAAAAACTCAGCCCGCAGCCCTTGGCCCGTTTGGCCCGAAGCCCGCCGCCCGCCGCCCAGCCCGTGTCCGGCCCGCCCACTTAGACGGTACAGGCTTGGATTTGATAATTGGTGACGGGCCGGGCCAAGCCCGCGGGCTTCCAAAGCCCGTTTGCCTATTGTCCGTTTGGCCCGTGGGTTAAACCGATGTGAGGCCCGCCCGTTTGGCCCGAATCCAAGGATCCACGGGTCAAACGGATTTCCTCTTTTTTTTTTTTTTAAACAAAAGCTGGATATGGGGTTGGGGGGATTCGAACAGGGGTGAGATGAAATATAAGGGAGCAGCTTACCACTTGGACACTAGGCTGTTGGTGTTATTTATCCAAATGTGAAATATAAACTATAAAAAAAAAAACGGGCCAAACGGACAATAGGCAAACGGGCTTTGGAAGCCCGCGGGCTTGGCCCGACCCGTCACCAATTATCAAATACAAGCCTGTACCGTCTAAGTGGGCGGGCCGGACACGGGCTGGGCGGCGGGCGGCGGGCTTCGGGCCAAACGGGCCAAGGGCTGCGGGCTGAGTTTTTGCCCCACGGGCTAAGGCCCAAAATGGCCATCATCATATGTGAGTGAGCAATGGGAACTTAAATTGTGAGATAGAATGAGTAACTATATACTCCCTCTGTTTCAGACCATGTTTCAGACCAAGAGTCCTACTTTTCCTTTTGGTCTGTTTCAGACTAAGAGTCTCTTTTCTTAAATGGAAAATTTTTCATATATTTATACCCTTATCATCTCCATTTATTTACAAAAAAACCATTACTATTCCTCCCACTCATTCTCTCTCTTATTAAATATTTTTAACTTTTACATTCTCTCTCCTATTCCCTACCACACATTTAACTTTTACATTCTCTCTCCTATTCCCTACCACACATTTAACTTTTATATTCTCTCTCCTAAAATTTTCTACCCACTTTAAAAAAAATTCTTAAAAAGCGTGAAATTCTCCCCGAAGACCCTTGGTCTGGGACGGAGGGAGTATAAAAAAACGTATTTTTATGTTTTTAATGTGTGTTGAATTTTTTGTATATAATTGAAACTTATTAAAAATATGCACAGTAACTTGTAAATAATTGAAAATTTTCAATATTTTTTACACTTTTCAACACACGAATTGATCTTTTTAAACACCACATCAACTTTATCTTAAACACTATCACTATCCATATTTTAATACTTCATTTATATAATTTCAAATGCCCATCTATATAATATATTAAAGCAGAAGAATTCCCAAGCTCCTCGTCGCGCCACGTGTCACATTCTCATTCGCCTATATTTTGCAATTAAGTCCTTAATATTCTTTTATTTAAGCCATTTTTTTGCAGTTTGGTCCTTGAAATTATATATTTTTAGATAGATAGATATCTTTATTCACATAAAATCTCTCTCTGCATTTGTTAAGATTCATCACTGTGAAAAAGAGAGAAGCAATGTTTATGATATTTTCGCACATACCTTCCATTCCTCCGTCAGAAACAGACTATGAAGCTTCATGTCTTTTGGAAGAATAGCTTCAGAAGCAAAAGGCTCAATCTTGCTTACGACCTAATGCAATCCTCAACGAAAAATCAAGAAACCATTGGCAATCAATGCGCTTTTGCAGTAATGCTTACGGTTCATTTATTTTAATTGAGTTTATATTTGTTAAACTTTTAGTTTTAGAATCTGTTTTCATTATTTGATTTTGTCTTCGATTGTCAATACAATTACTTCTTACACAGTCCTTTGCTAATCACACATTTTGTGAATTTCTTATAGGGAAATCGTGACCATTCAAGCTTCCACCGAGGTTTGATTCGGCATTCGTGTTCTTAATATTCTTTTCGAATGTGAAGCTGCTTCTTATAGGGCTGATAATTCAACGGCAAACAGTTGGTGTATTGACAAAAGGTATAGTATTATTGTAGTTCTCATTTACCTATGTTAGATTCTTCTATGGCTAATTTGGGATTAAGGTAGTAAGGCATATCATCATGATGTTTCTTTATTTTAAATCTTATAGGAAGCATTGATGGAGGGAAGCAATGTCAATGAAATAAGATGCCTGTCTGATGTTTCCATTAAAAAGAGGAGAGATGGGTCAAGTTATGTTACAAAGACAAACATGGTTGAAGAAACACAATGTTCGTGATTGGCTTAGGGTAATTTCCTCCAACAAGAACAGAAATGTTTATGAGTCCCTGTGTTTCTTTAAAGATTATTTGTGTTAAAATATTGAATTCAAGTAGTTCAGAAAAGTTGTGATATTTTGAACACGATATGAATTTTTAGTTTACCATCAAGTATCCTACTGTCTTGAATGCATGCCAAAAAAAATATATATATATACACAGAAAATGTTTTCCATATCACTGTGAGTATGAAATCCTTTCCCTACAATTCTTTCTTTGTATCCCTATCAACGTTATGAAGTTGGGAGCGAGAAGCATTTGATCAACATGTACACGAAAATCAAGATTGTGTCTTTTTCGAAAGTTGTTACTCTGTGGTACACATTTTTATCTTCCATTTGTTTTAGTCAATAAGAAATGCTATACAGTTTAAAGGACCTAAAATAATTAATAATTTTTCAATGTTCAAGTAATCATGTTCACATCATAACCTAAAGCTGTTCAAGTAATCATGTTCTCATGTGAGTGAAGATAAATTCGAAAATAAATTAGAAAAAGCAAAATTCAAATTCAAATTTTGAATTTGGAATGTGTAATCTGATTTTCGAATGTTATGCCAATATTTTGAATTTCGAAAAATTGACTTTCATTGATCAATCAAACTTGGAATGGTACTCTAATCATGCTAACTAATCCCTTGATTTACGAATTCTATCTATAGATATAATCTTATTAAATTTTAAACTTGGAATAGGACTCTAATCATCCTAACTAAATTAAGATAAAATTTGATTTCAGAATGTGAAATTCTCATTGGTCGATTAAATTTGGTTATTACCTAAATTAGGATAACATTATAGAATCATACTAAATTATGATATAATTTCGAAAATTTGGCAGAGCTATTTGAGGTATATATATTCAATAAAAAGGCATAAATTTCGGCCAATGATAATGAGATTTGAGGGATTAATATTCAAATTACCAACTATTATTATTAAGGAATAATATTCTAAGGGCTGTATATTCAAATTCGAATTTGAATTTTGAATTTGAAATCAGATTTTCGAATGTGAAATATGATTTTCAAAATCAAATTAATCAGCCTAAATTAGGATAACTATATATAAAATCTGGTTTGAGAATAAACAATTCTCATTGGTCGATTACATTTGGTTATTACCTAAATTAGGATAACTATATATAATCAGCCTAAATTAGGATAAAATTTCGAAAATTTGGATGAGATATTTGAGATATGTATATTCAAATATTGGCTTAATTTTCGGCCAAGGCAGTGAGATTTGAGGGATGTATATTCAAATTTATATACTTAAATCTATTGCTTAAAATTCTTAAATCAATAGTATTTTAATATCATAAAACAATAGAGAGATAGAGAGAGATAGAGAGAGAGAGAGAGCTGCGGCACAGGAGAGGGAGCAGTGGGAGGGAGAAGAAGAAGAAATAATATTCATTGCTTGGTAGTTTCAACTACAAAGTAAGCTATAATTTATTTTCAGTACTAATGTTTTATCTTAATTTATGATGTTGTTCTAATATTTTGTTCATCATTTATGCTTATTTTGAAAAGCTTATACCATGTTGCTGGTAATAGGGAGCGCCCGCTCCAAAATTATGGGAGCGCCTGCTCCCAAAATTACATAGTTTAGTCCCAGTTTCTGTCCAATGGGAGCGCCCGCTCCCAGTCCTAGGGAGCGTCCGCTCCCAATGGTCAGTAGGCCTATAACCTTATGCCTGGTTTGGAGACACAAATATTAAGTGATTTTACAAAGCACTGATGTGTACTCTCAATAAAAGGCAACCAATACTAAAGTACCACCATGGCCATGATAAATAAAATTACTAATACAATATGAGATAGTTAATTAGCATTTATATAGAAATTAACATAGAAAATGGTAGAGGAATATGTGCTAACATTCTATCTTTATTAATCTATTAGATCAAATACAATTACTTAGCATTATATCTTTATGGATCAGGCAAAATGAGAAATCACGTACAATTGTAATTAGTATGGATTGTAGTATTTTTTAGCTCTAAAGGGGAATCAGATAATGATGGTATGCATAATTCAAATCAATTTAAAGAATATTTACCGAAGAAAAACACAATACAACCACGTACCGTGAAAGGGAAACAGTTAGTTACTTCAATGATCTCAGCCAACATCTAACCCAATAAGTTGCTCTGTGACAAGGGTAGGTGAAAATTCCTTGCAGTGTTTGATGATCTTTAGTATAGCCTGTTTTACAAAATTATATAATAAGTATATAATGAATAATTAAATACTCTTTGCAAATTATTCAAATGTATTACTCCAAATGAGACAAAAATTCTTACAAGAGGGATTTTGTTCCACTATACCAACCTCATTACCCTATGACTGCTCCAAAACAAACCACAACCTGATTTTTATTTACGTATTGAAACAACCAATAATAAAACATCAACCAAATCCATCAAACCACAACCATTTGATTACAGTGTTATGGCACTAATCATTTCATAAAATGTAGGTGAACCGGGGTCTACATATGTTCTTGCAAATTGCATGTTGATATATCTTCTCAACATTCTAGGTGAAAATACTCTTGATCACATCCTGCACTCTTTCCCAATCAAATTCACAAATATGATTTTCTCATTAGCTCAATCGGACAAGACGTTAACTGATTTAGTTAGGTAAAACTCAAAACACAAAACTTCCTGCATCTAAATATGAAAACATAAATATGACAGCAGATGGTGGCCTGTATAATTAAAGCATGATATTTCACCTACAGCAGAAAGTCCATATTTGGCATCAATAATCATCCAGTCAAATGAGCACGAAATGTCCTCGCACAAATTTCACTAAAAAGCCTATGGACCCTTAACCGGTACTTTATACATAAGCATAACAAATCAATCAATTATAAGTAAATGCAAACCAACAGTTAATTATTTTGCATCAAATTTGGTCCATATTCTCTTTGTCAACCATCAGGAGCACTAACAGATATGCCAATATCCCCATCAGTTGTTGGTCCTCAACAAATTATTTTTTTTGTTAAAACATGAAGAGCGTTTACAAAGAGAGCACATGACAAACTTTGTAAAGATTATTTCGGGCAGAGTAATAATAGTCTTTGATTCATTTTTCTGAAAGAAACATTATAATTATATGAATTTGAACATTTTTCACACTATTTAAATATATACTCTTACCATTCAACAATTTGAATCCTAAACATGAATTTCAGAAGGAGTAATAATAGTCTTTGATTCATTACTGAATGTCATAACATCAGCAAATCAACATAAGCTTTTGAATTGAAACAACCAATACCATGATCAGAGGATGCCAAAATACAACTCTGATTGTGCACATTGAACCAAGCAACTGCTTAATGAAACCACATCAATATATCAACAACATTCTGATTTTTCACATTGAATCAACATAAGCTTATGAATTGATTACTATTTTTTGTATAATATAGGAGGCAATGGCAACAAACAGTCAGGTGATTACAATCAATTCCATCGGAAAGAACACAAAGCTTCGCAGTATAGTTGTTCGAGTTTTGAAAGTGTGGACACCAAGAAATAAGCTTGGAAAACAATGGCTTGAAATGATATTGATTGATGAAGAGGTTAGTGATTAAGATGTTATTTCTTCTTGTACCAATAATGCTTGAGATTAATTCTAATATCATGTCATTATTTTACTTAGGGATCTAAAATTCAAGCTACTGTTCCAACAAGTTTGTTGACAAGAATGAAGGAAAAGTTCAGTGAAGGAAAAATTATGAAGATTTCTAATTTTGCTGTGGAGCAAAACAATCCTGTTAATCAGAAGGGGAAAATTAATCATGAATGGAAGATTATCTTAAGTTTAGCGACCAAAGTTTCTGAAATTGAGATTCCTTCTCGGATATCAGACAATGGTTTTATATTCACTTGCTTTAATGATTTACAGGACTACCCCGAGGAGTATGTTTTGGGTAAGAATATTTCTTATTTATATTCCAAATCTTAATACTATCATAAGATTCACACTTATGCTATTTTCATTGAAATGTTAATAGATGTTATTGGCGAGGTTATTCTGCCTCTAGGAGATTTCGAGTTTGTATCTGCACTCAATGCTAGGAAAATGGATGTGACATTGGTTGATAATGAGTACGTTAATCAACATATCATCATTATATTAACATTTTTATTATAAGGTTATTATTTTAGTATTATACCATCATGTAATTTTTTAATTTCTTACTATAACGACAGGGGAAGGCAATTGTGTTGCATATTGTGGGAGTCATATGCAGATGAGCTCAAGTCTTTTGTTGACGGTAGAGGTGACAATGTTGATGATCCGATAATACTCATTCTACAATTCGTAGTGATATCAAAATATCGAGGTAAACTTTTTTGAGTTCTGATATATATATCTAGATTGTTCTATAGCTTCAAATGAATGTTATTGCAATAAATGTATATATAGATTGTATTATATTTTATGATTAATCGTATAGTCAATCATATAATATTTATAATTTTATACAGGAAATATTCGCGTTTCTACCATGAAGCATGCATCTAAACTTCACATCAATCCAACTGCTCGTGAACATATGGATTTTATGAGCAAGTATAGAACCTTTTGCATAAATGACTTTTTATGATTTTCGACTTATTATTTTATTTTGTGTTACACTTACATATGTACATATTATATCTAAATTTAAAGGCGCGGTGACAGAAGTTCATCCAATAGCCGGGCGTTGACTACTATCACTAATGACACCAATGTTATTACCGGTGAATGGTTTAGAATTGAAGAATGTAGGACAATTACTGAGTTGATCACCTCTAATGAGGTATTTTGTTGATTGTTCAAAAAACCTATAAGTTTATACATTACTAAATATTTATAAATATGATGCTTAAGTTTAAGTTTTAATCACCGAGATATATTTTCCTCGGGTTGGTGACTATAACACGTTGTGTACCATATTTGATGTAGACTCGGTTGGTAGGTGGTACTATGAGGCTTGCGGTAATGCTAAATGTAATAAGGGTTTTGATAAGGGTTTAAATAACTGCAAAAAATGTGGTACACCCTATGCTAACAATGACCCAACTCCCAGGTATTTGTTGATCTATTTTTTTTAAAATTATTATTATTATTATTATTTTAAATATTAAGATTTTGACTCATAAAAACATTTTTATCTTCTTAGATTCAAAATTAAGATTAACGTCATGGATGTGAATGAAGTTGCTACACATTTTGTGTTGTTTGATAGCACTGCTTATCATTTGCTTAAGAAATCTGCTTTTGAAGTCCTAACAGAAGTTTTAGAGGTGCGTAATTAAAATATCTTATGACAATAATCATTATCCTATGTTTCCTAATTATTATTATATTATTAATGTATGATGATGACCAGCCCGATCAATTGCCCCCCTCTTTTGGGGCTTTGATTGGAAGGCAATGCCTGTTTAAAGTGGCAATCGATCAGAGAACAAAGGATACATCCGATGAGAATCGAATCTTTACTGTGAAGAAATTAACCGAGGATGCCAATATCATCACTCAGTTTATATCACTTACTAATTCTGAGGTAAGTTCAAAACCATACCTTCATTATTAAAGCATGAATTGTTATGATATATATCTATTATTTTTTCATATTTTCATATTTCAGGAGGTTGCTTCTAAGCTAAATTTAGATGATGAAAATATCTCCATTTCGAATGATAATGTTGGTGTAAGTCAATAAACATCTAATTATTTAATAATTTAATTATTAAATATTAAAGTTATCATGTTATATAACTTTGTTATTTTTATTTTTCCTTACGTAGGATAAGCCCTTGGAATCAATGGGGGAAAGTTCTTCAACAACGGTTTATAATGACATTACTCCTCAGAAGCGTTCGCTAGACATTATTTCCATTGATGAGGAGGCACAGCTATCCGTGACTAAGGGAATAAAGAAAATAAAACAAGAGAAATTGGACAAGTAGTAATGACGGCATCTAAAGCTTTTTTATTTCAGACATTCAATTTATTTTTATCAAATAAGTATGATGTTGTGGTTAAATACTCATAAACAATCTTTGGTATTTTTCCCAACTTGACATTATTGTGCTTAGAGTAGTGCCAATGGTTAACAAATATTTTCGACGGCATTTTGTTATTTCATTTAGTACTTTGGGATTTATTATTAATATTCTGTTTAAACCTATCTAAGTTTATTTTTTATTCATTTTCTGATTTGAGGAATTTTTGTTTTTCTGAAGTTCTAAATGCTTTATTGTTGTTTGATCCAACATGTTATTTTAGTATTAGAAGTATTTTGTAATACACCAGTTAAGTTTGAAGTTTACTTTCCTTATGGATCCTTCAAATTAAAGATGATAACCATGGAAATACAAGTTGCAAGAATCTCATTTAAGATTTGAGCAATGTTGCCCTAACTAAAAAAAAATACCCCACAAACACCTATGATAAACCATGCTTCTTAATGCTTATTCCTTGGATAAAGATTCATTTTGTTTTTTTTTTTATTATTATAAAGTATGTGCTTTTTCATAAAGTAATGGAGTCCCGAAGTTTTGTCATCTCGATTTTATTTGGACTTACTGTGATGGAAATAAAATGATTTTCTTAATGCTTCCATCTAGAGAGAAAGGGGGGGGGGTGGGGCTGCCTACTACAAACCTGGTCCAAAGAAACACATACCTTTATATTCTTCAATACTCAATCTAAAAGTATAAATCCAAGAAAAATTGGCTTCTTATAATTGCTGATGGATATCAAAATAGAGTCCTATATAAGTCTAACGATAGTACATTGGTTTCCAGTTGCAAATATAACTTAAACACTATGAACAAATTGATTATTATCCTGAAGTAGTATACTATATATTAGTATAAGAATTTTTAAAACATGAGGCTAAGCAAATTGAGAATTGGTCAATGAGAAATTTTATTTTATAATGTCTAAGAACACAACAACAACAAATCAATTAGTCCTAAAATAATTTCCAGCAACTTAAATTGACTGGCCATGGTTTAGGCTGGTATTGGAATTCGACGGGCTTTGCTTGACTCATACACTGGACGTGCCTCTGATCATCTCGGCCCATTATGTATATCGTAAAAAATTAAAAAAAAAAAATTAAAAAAAAAACAAATTAACATAAACACTTCCAAGGTTAATGGCAAAATCAATCGAACTTTGAGCAAATCAACGATAACAAAATCAAATTAAGCAATTAAGCAATGATATTTGATTTGGAATTGCCGTAATACCTCTTAAATAGGCGCCATTACAGCCTACGCCTAGCCAATTTTTTGCAAAGAATCTCTGTTGCAACTTCCAAACCCAATCAGAACCGCAATCGATCGATCACTCCCAATTGAAAATTTCCGATAGGTCGCCGTTGTTCCCGTTTCCGCCGGTGCCGTTGTTCCCCTTCCTAATTGGAAATTTCCGTCGGTCGCCGTTGTTCCCGTTCATATATTGGTGCCGCGAATTTGACGGATTCAAATTGTTGAAAGGTTTTCCTCAGACCTAATATAATCGCCATTTAACTCAATTGATTTTGGTTGACACTGCTCCAAAGGTAAGGATTAAACGTTATTGTTTTTATTTTATTCTTATATTTAAATGTTTAATTATATGCTTTTACTTAAAAGACTTTATTTTATTATTTTGATTTTAGTTGAAACATATTAACTTCATATTTTATTTATTTATTAATCTCATTATTTTGTTGTTGTTGTTGTTGTTTTTACATAGTCAATATAATTGTTATCAATCAAGAATATTTTTGTCATATTAAAGTTAATATTTTCAGGTTTTTCAATCCAATACATTCTAATAATCTTTAATTATGCCTCCCAAAATTAAAAAATATTTACATATAAGAACAAATAATAAATTGTTATGCATATATAATCATTGTTTTATATGTTTAAATTAATGTTAATGTTTTTAGATCTACAATGGACAACACTTTTTGGTAAAAAAAAACAACGGAAAATCGAGGAGATAGAAAAGCGTCCAATAATCCCATTGGGGGATCAAAGAGTCACGTTGTCTGACATTACTAATCGTAAGTTTTCTAACTTTGTATTATCCAGTTGTGATTCATATTTTTTTATTCCATTTGTTTTACTCAATAAGATTGATTAATTACCTTTTAAAATATAATAATCACTATATTCACTTTATTAAATTTTCATTGATAAAATTACATAATAAAATATAATACTATTACATAATAAATAGTATGGTTGTCATCTACATTTTTATATCTCATCAATATGGTCGATAAGCTTTATTAAATTTTTAAATATATCTAATATTTAAGCTTCATTTTATTGCGGTGAAAATGAAGTGATTACGCCAACACTTCATATGACTAACATTTCTAACGGTAACGGTAAGAGTATATATTTAAATAGTGTGAAAAATGTTCAAATTCATATAATTATAATGTTTCTTTCGTAAAAAAAAAATTATACTCGTATATATTTTTACCGTTATTCAAACATTATATGATTATATATTGATAGCATTACTAATCATCATTATTCCTTTGAATTTTATCTTAGGTACCACGCCAATGGGTACTAATCCAACAAGCTTAGAATTTCAAAATCGTGTCAGCCGGTTCTTCAAAGTTTAGGGGGTTTACATTCGCTTAAAAGAAGATTGGATGTTGATTACTCTAATTACGAAATTCGACAACGAAGAACTCGAAAACATTTCTCCATTCAATGATACGAATTTCGCAATGTATTATCTCCAAACAAATTGGAATATTTGAAGAGGCGTGGTATGCCAACCGGACAAACTCCGGTAGTTTTGAAGTCTATCAACAAAGATTCTCGTGATCATTGAATCACGTAATAATTTTCCAACAAATGAAAAAGACACAACGCAAACATCCCTGTGCATTACTTGCTTTTAATTTTTGTCTTTACGATTTTTGCGAGTTCGAATGTCTTCATAAATATGCTTCTTCTTTGTGGTTTTTGGACGTATTATATCTTCCTTTTTAAAATGCAATTTCGTTTAGGGGGTGTAAAATATCTCCAAAAATATTGGATGTTGATTGCCCTTCTTGCCATTTGTAAACAAGGAAATGAAAACATTTCTCCAAACAAAGGATGCGAATTTGAGTAATGAGTTAGCGGCGATAAATTGGAATATTTGAGGAGGCGTGGTATGCCAACTGGCCAAACTACTAGATTTTTGACAACCACTAACAAAGATTCTGTGATTATTGAATCACAGAAAACACCCCTGGGTAATACTTCCTTACATTTTTTTTATTACTTTGTCATTCGTAATGTATTCATAAATATATATTTTTTCTTTTTTTGTTATTATTATATTACCTTTTAAAATGCAATTACTACAATCCCTTTGTGTTATCCACAGTCCAAGACAATTGATAAGACCAACATTTCATACGAGTAACAACATGAACAGTAAGAATACCATTCTTTTTAAATTGTACAGTTAATTTTGAGATTCACGTACATACAATCTCTTCGTACAATTCAAACTTAACCGGATGAATTTTATTTATCGATGAGCCTTTAAATGTATAAGAGATATGTTGTAAGTATGAAAACTTAAATATGAAATAAATGAGTTGTATTTATCTACAGATGATTACATGATTTTTACCAGGAAGTCGATTGCCTCTTTTTAGATTTAACCTAAGTCTCACCCCAAAGTAATCTATTTATTGAAAATGTGTTTAATGATGTTATAATTAATTTCATGAATTTTCTCTTAGGTTGTTTACAATCACCGCAAAGAAGATTGGATGTTGATTACTCTAATTCTCGTCAATCGACAACAAGGAAATGAAAACATTTCTCCAAACAATGATGCGAATATGAGTAATTTATTAGCCACAAATAAATTGGAATATTTGAGAATGCGTGGTATGCCAACCGGCCAAACTACTCGGGTGTTTGAAGATCACCAACAAAGATTCTCATGTGATGATTCAATCACAAAATGATTTGCCAACAAGTCAATTAATGACGAAGAGAACATCACCGGGTAATACTTGCTTTTACCGTCCTGGGTTTACGGTTTTGTAATCAAGTTTTGTCATTATTAATTTACGTAAAAGCAATCATTTCAACCCTTAATTTTATTTGCAGGTCCAAGTCAATTAATGACGCCTACATTTCCTATCACTAACCCTATGAATGGTAAGAATATTAATGAATTTTAATTTTTTGTATAAATTGTAGATTCATACAAACACTTCATCCGTCCTACCTCAAACTATACAAATTTTTTGGTCATGCTCATAAAAGAAAATAAAGGTAAAAGATATGTGGTGTGAGTATGAAATGTTAAATAGTATATAAATGAGTTGGAGAATAGATGGAGGCAGTATATGCTTTTCAAAGTTACAAATACTAAAGGTAAAATTTTTAATACTGATTGAGTTTTTGAACGATAAACGTGCTCTTTCCTTAAATATTAATTATTTTATTATATTTCTTACAGTGTATCTCCAAATACCGGTAGTCATTTAATTCGACCAATATTTCCTACATATAATCTTACAAAAGGTAAAATTTAATTATTATTTTTAATATTGTATACCGCAAAAAGTATATAGCATTAATACTAATCATTGCACATTTACTTTATCATAGATACCACTCCAACCGGCACTAATCAAATGAGCTTGGAAGTTAGAAGACCCATTAGACCAATCGGGCAAAGTAGTGGGGTTTTGCAATCACTAAAAAGGAACTTTAATTTTGAGAGCAATTACCCAATTCATCACAAAGTGATACCGGTAAATGAAAGCAATTAAAGTAAACTATTTGTCTTATTTGAATATTTTTTAAGTGTTAATTTTTTTATTATTTTGTATTTCTTATCATCATATCATCCTAAGTCCCGACTCAATATTTTTTTTATTAGATTCAAATGAGGATTCAATCAAAATGAATTGCCAACAAATGAAGAAAATAAGGCTAGAACATCACGTTGTAATAGAAAAAAAAAGATGAAAGAAATTGCACAACCAACAACAGGTATGTTTTAGATTTTATTCATGAAATATAACTGTACTAAAAGAATAGTTAATTTAATTGTATTTTGTTTGCTACATTTTAGAAGAAATTCAGATAAATGGTACATTTTTTTCACGTATACAGGATACTGGGATATTGGAGATCCAGATTATGAATGTGAACATTGTCATGCTTTATTTTGGTTCGAAGAGAGGACTCCAAAAAACAAGCCAACCAAAAATCCTAAATTCTCATTGTGTTGCATGCACGGTCAAGTACAAATTCCTCCCTTGAAGGATCCGCCTAAGTTGCTGTTAGAAATGGATAACGGAAAGTTAAGTTTAACTTAACGTTGATCTAGTTTCTAACGGAAGTTCGTTATGTGTTAACGGAACTAGTTACAAAATGTATTCTACATTTGTTGTAGATTACTAAAATCATTGAATATCTCAAAACCATTTAGGGTGAATGAGAATTAATGACAAAGGTCTTTTGTAACTTAACAAAGTTGGTTAAAAGGGTCAATTTGATCGTTTGGATCAAATTGGGTTTGAATAGTGTTTTTGGGTGATGAGTTTTTGGCTCAAACTGATCAGAATGAGTGGGGACTCTGAGCACGAGTCGTGAGCACGAGTGGGATTCTGATGACCATTTGCTCAAATCTGATCAGAACGAGTGGAATGCTTGGGAACGAGTCGTGGGGACGACTCGTGCCAATTAGCACGACTCGTGCCCTTCACAGCTGTTCGAAAGTTTGCACCTTTTCAAGGGAAAAGGCACAAAACCTTTTGACTTTCCTTATATACTTCCCCCTCCGAATTTCAATATATTCATATAGTCATTTGAGAATTCCTACCCTCTAGAGAGATAGATAAACATACCCAAATCATTGGCATCTTGTTGCATCAAATCTTTCAAAGTCCAAAGTTCTAAATAGTGATTAGTTCGTAGAGTTACCAATTTGGAGTGCTCCTATTGGTGATTATAAGTCGTTTTATCTCACGAGAAGTTTGCCATTTAAACCGTAAGCACCTGTGCGGGGCAAATACTTCTTACGGAAATTGTGCTACACAAGACTCGACTTCCTAAATGGTTCTTCCCAATTTCCGTTAGTTTCTCTGTCAAGTTTTCCGTTAAGTTTTTGAAGAAGCCACACAAAAGTCCAACAATCGTAAGAAGTATTTCACGCTTCTTCAAGATCTTCAAGACATGGCAAACGAGAAAGATTCCACCGAATCAAATCAAGGGAATGTGACGCCTCCTTCGCAAGGTGATACTACATTCAAAAATATTGCAACCGCTCTTACCCCGTCTCACTCGGTTCATGGTAAGAAACCTCCTTCACAAACAACCTCAAGGGTTGCACCTCTTAATGCTCTCCCTCCGTCTCATGTGTTCATACATGCGGAAAGACCGGGTATTCTTACCGGGATGAACTTTAAGAGGTGGCAACAGAAAATGTTGGTCTATTTGACAACATTAAAATTGGTGCATTTTCTTTGGGAATATTCACCATTGATATCCGACGAGGATGAATCCAAAGCAAAGAATGACTTGGATACTTGGAATCACAGCGATTTCTTGTGTCGCAATTATATTCTTAATGGCTTGGATTACGCACAATACAAGGTGTGTTGTGGCATAAAGACCGCGAGAGAACTTTGGGATTTTCTCGAGATGCACAATACTATGTGTATTGTGACTAAAAGGCCGAAAGTGAACTTGGTGGAAAGAAGTACCGGAAACAAGAGAAAGAACAACGGGAAAGTGAAGAGGACCGCCAAGAAGGTTAAAGGTGGTTGTTTTAATTGTGGCAAACCCGGGCATATGGCTAGGGAATGTCGACATCCTAGAATCAACAACCAAGATGGAAACCCTCTTCAAGCCAATGTGAACGAAGATAGAAATGTTCCATTGAACTTCGAGCAACTTAGTCTATCGGGATAAGTTTTGAACTAACCAAATGTGGTTATTGTGTTAGTAAAGTGTACCTTGTTGAAGGACTCCTTAACTTAAATTGTAAATGTTTATCCGCCTAAGTGCGAAGAATAAAATTTCAAATTTTATTTACTTGGTTTGAAGTGTTCCAATTATTTGGCGTGTTCATTTAGGTCGTGTAAATTTAAATTCACTAAGTCGACGAGTTAATTTAAAATTACTACCTAAAATGAAATTTGATTCGCAAAATCAATTGTGATTTCTTTTGTAGAAATCAGTTCAAACCAGAGATAGTAAATAGATAGTTCTTTACTTCTATTAATGATTGCATTTGATAATGCAAAGTTCATTTTTGGAAAAGTAAAAGTAAAACCTTAAAGTTTTGAGTAAACAATAAGGTTTGTGGTTCATCTTAATGAACAATTAAGAATTTCGTAGTGATAGAGGTGGTTAATATGAAGTACCGTTTGAAAAAATAATTGTTGGGACGCTGACACTTATTTATCAAACGAATGCTTCTTACACACTCAAATCAATTGAATCACAGAAAAAGGAAGATAGAACTTTTAAGGAGATGGTGAACTCCTTATTGATAAGTTCCGTCTTATGTGGGTATACCTAGCATAGGTAGAAATATCTAAACCTAAAGAGGTTAAGATAGGACCCAAAACCATGGATTACATTTCCATTGGCAATGCAGTATTCTTCAAACAAGAAAAATGGTTGAAGAGACCTCACTTAAAACATAGTTATGACTATGTCGTCGGTTCATCTCAAGGAGATGAAATACATTGTAGATAACATGGTTATTACAATTAAATGACTCCACATAAAAGAAAATATTAAATATGAATTAGGACATTCATAAAATATTTGATATGTGGAGGTACACCTCAAGTGTGGGGGTATACAAGCAAAATACATAAGTTCTATTGATATGAACTTCTAAGTATTAACAGAAACTGTTAAAATGTTAACAGTTAAAAGAATGGATCATCATATATTTGAAAGATTATTTGATGATAAAAACTCCTAACGAATTTGAAGTGTTCGTAAGCTGTTTTATAAATACCTAAACTGTGGGGGTATTCGGCTAAAGTAGAAATACTTAAGCAAGACACATTATATTCTTTAAAGAATATACTTCCTTGAAATGATAGGAAATGTATAAATTTTAATAAGAAAATTTATAAAAACTGTAAGTGGTATACAGTTGAAGGACAAATTCATCCTACTCTATTAGGAAGATGGTTGATCTTCCTTATGCGAACCGTTGGGTTGCAAAAACTAGATGTACCAAGGATGAAACCTTTAAATATTAGACTACAAACGGTCCATCTCAAGTTGAAGATGAAGGACTTAGACGTAGCAAAAGGGCAAGAGTGGAAAAGTCTTTTGGTCCTGATTTTCTATCATTTATGTTGGAAAACGAATCAGCAACTGTTAAGGAATCGTTATCTGGTCCGGATAGTTCGATCTGGAAAGAGGCTATTAACAGTGAGATAAAATTCATAATGCTTAATAATACTTGGGAATTGGTAGATCTCCCTCCAAGTTGCAAACCATTAGGTTGCTATTGGATTCTTAAAAGAAAGTATAAAGCTTATGGATCTGTTGATAAGTATAAAGCCAGGATAGTTGTCAAAAGGACATGATGATTTATGCAAGATTATCCCATTGACACAACAGAGCGTTCTATGTCGCACAACCGTGTTGGATCTACTTGTGTATTCATATGGACTAAAACAAGCAACTAAATAGTGGCATGAGAAGTTCGATAGAACTATGTTATCAAATGGATTCAAGATTAATGAATGTGACAAATGTGTCTACGTTAAAGGAACATCTGAATCATTTGATACCAAAGAAATGTTAAAGGAGAACTTTGACATGAAAGATATGGGATTAGCCGATGTCATATTAGAAATAAAGATTTCTATAACATCAGAAGGAATCGTCCTATCACAATTCCATTATCTTGAAAAGAAAGTACTTCGAAAGTTCAAATAGATTATTGAGAGGTATTCTCTGTAAAGTATATTCCTGAAAAATAGACTCTAAGGAGGTCAAACCACTTAGAGATTTGGGAAATCGAAACGGTACAGAGATAATAACCACTTGAAGAAACTGACCGATAGAAGAATTTGATCACTCGAAGGGACTGATCATTCTAGATAGACTAAAGGTCTAATTGTAATTGTAATCAATCACCGGAATAGTATAATCATAAGTACTTGGTGTAATTAAGGATATACTTATGATTAAAAGATTACAATTCCTATGTAAGTTGAATGGTCTTGGAAGATATTCCTTCGTGGAATAAGCTTGTGTCTACATGACCTAAGTGAAATAGCCCGGATCCGAGAAAGGCCTCGCGGCCCCGGCATCTGGCATTCTTTCGCGTCGGAGGTGTCTCGCCGTTTGTTTTCGCATTTGTAGAGTCGCCACGCCGTTTTTATTAAGCCCAAAACATTGAAAAAGGGCATCAGTTTAAAGATAATTTTAAACTGTTTTTGTGTGATGAGATTTTGAGTTCGGAGGTCAGATGACTCCCCGGGAAGAGAATATTAGAATATTAGAGCTCACCCGAGTAGCCTCGTAAAACGAGTCTTTCGGATACCCCTAATATCCTTTAAATGTTGTGTGTGTGTGTGTGTGCTTTTAAAAATGCATGCTGTATCGGATGTCTACATTGTATGCTATGTATGGAAATGTATTGAAATAGTAATGGAAGGAAGCCTTACCAATGTTGGTTCGTGTCTGTCTTCCGCTGGGGAGTAGTGTGTGAGGTTGGAGTAGCTGTTCCTGCCAGATCGGGATTGCTTCGGGAGATGCCGGTTGTCCGCGGACGAGTTTCGGCGTGAGTTGAGGTTGCAGGCTGCGTTCGGGCGAGGTTCGGCGTGCGTGGGGATCGTCGGGATCACTCGGGCAAAGAGGTTCGGCGTGCGTTGTGGTGGCGAGTCAACTCCCGGGGCGAGTTTCGGCGTGGTTTGGGATCGTCGGTTTGACTCGGAAAGAGCCGGGACACCGTGGAAAGACTGTGCAAGGCCTCGGAGTACCACGAGGGGCCTCGCAGTACCTCGAGAGTGCCTCGGCAGCGCGGGAGCCGTCTCGGGAGCGCTGGGAGGCTTCTGAGCACCACAAGGGAGCTCGGAAGGCCTCTAAGGATCCGAAAGGGGCCGGGAGTGCCTCGAGAGGACTTAGAGGGGAGCCAAGGCTAAGGGAGGAAGAGAGAAGAGGGAGGTCTGTGAAAATGAGGAGGGGGAGCCCTCTATTTATAGTAAAATTTCGGAGCAAAGAGGTCCGTACGGACCTTCTTGGTTATCCATTTTGGATTTCCTCGATTTGAGGGAATCCGCAATGATGGAGAATATTCTCGAATGATGGTGTTCCTCGAGCAATAAGGTCCGTACGGACCATCTTGCATGCAAAGCAGGTCCGTACGGACCAACTCTGCAGTGGAAGTAATCATTTCTTCCGGGATTTGAGGAATATTGTGGACTTTAAGGGATTTAGTAATCATTGACACAAAGAGGTCCGTACGGACCTTAATTGCTTTTCTCGATTTCCCCGAAAATTCCCAAAAGGTCCTTTTGTCCCTTTTATCCCAGGAAGGCTCCTCCCTTGGTTTGGTTGGGGTTTGAGAGGGTTTTGAGAGGGTTTTGAGTGAGAGAGGTCTCGAGACTGCGTGGATGAGTCTGCGTTGTTTCCCGTGTGTTTGAAAGGGGGTGATCCAGATTGGGGTACTTACAGAGCCCTCGACGACGTCACTTATGAAAGAAGTGGGGTCGCCGATAAGATAAGGGTCCTAACTGGATCGCGTCTTGGAGAGGAAGTGACCGTGAGGGTCAATGCGAGGACGTGGCGGTGTCCTTTTCGTGTGACCGTTTAGGTCAATAGGCCGGACCTCGTGATAGATTCCTACGTATCCCTGGCGGGAATCAAGCCCCGGGTCGTAGTTCGGCGCGTGGGGTGAGTGTTTTGTGAATGCGGGCGCGGTGGTGCCCCGTGTGCCGTGACCGCCGAGGTCGCGTAAGACGTGGTGGTGTCCCGGTGTGACCGCATAGGTCGATGGCCGGACCCCGTGATAGGATTCCTACGTATTCCCTGGCGGGAATCAAGCCCTGGTCGTAGTTCGAGGTCGTGAATTTGTGTGGGCGCGCGGTGCCCTAAGTGTTGTGTGACCGCCGAGGTCCGGGCAAGGGACGTGGTGGTGTCCCGCGACCGTGACAGTCGACGGCCGATGCCCCGTGATAGGATTCCTACGTATCCCCTGCGGGAATCAAGCCCTGGTCGTAGTTCGCAGGTCGTGAATCTGTGTGCGCGTGGTGCCCCTGAAGTGTTGTGTGACCGCCGAGGCGCCGGTGGACGTGGTGGTGTCCTGGGTGACCGCAGAGTCGGTCGGCCGGACCCCGTGATAGGATTCCTACGTATCCCCTGGCGGGAATCAAGCCCGGGTCGTAGTTCGCAGGTCGTGAATTTGTGTGCGGCGGTGCCCTGAAGTGTTGTGTGACCGCCGAGGTCGCGGTAAGGACGTGGTGGTGTCCTGGGTGTGGTGACCGCCGAGGTCAGTTGTGAGGACGTGGTGGTGTCCTGGGATGGAAATTTTACGATTTTCCTAATCGGGTGGTTTAAGGCCTTCCGGGCCGGGGATAATCATTTGGGAGGTTTATACGGCTCTTCCTGACCGAGTGGTTTAAAGCCTCCGGGCCGGGAGGTAGAGTGAGGACCCGAATCGTCTTCCTGATTAAGGCTGCCACGCCGAGGACTTTGAATCGTCATCTCGGCGGCGGTTGGTGCCACGCCGGGAGGACTTTCAATCGTCATCCGCGGCGGTGGTGCCACGCCGGAGGACTTTGAATCGCCTTCTCAAGGGCGGCGGTTGGTGCCACGCCGAGGACTTTGAATCGTCTTCTCGCGGCGGCTGTGCCACGCCGGAGGACTTTGAATTGTCATCTCGGCGGCTGGTGCCATGCCACGCCTGAGGACTTTGAATCGTCATCCTGGGCGGCGGTTGGTGCCACGGGAGGACTTTGAATCGTCATCCGGGCGGCGGTTGGTGCCACGCCGAGGACTTTGAATCGTCATCCGGCGGCGGTTGGTGCCACGCCGGGAGGACTTTGAATCGTCTTCTCGCTGGCCGCTGATGTTATGCGCGAGGACTTTGAATCGTCTTCTAGCCGCATTGTAGGATGTAATGCGCGAGGACTTCAATCGTCTTCTAGTCGCAGCTTGATGTGGTGCGCGAGGACTTTGAATCGTCTTCTAGTCATAGCTTGACGTGGTGCGCGAGGACTTTGAATCGTCTTCTAGCCGCAGCTTGTGGATGTAATGCGCGAGGACTTTGAATCGTCTTCTAGCCGTTAGCCAGGAGGCGTGGGCCGCCTTGTGCTTCGAGAGGCGTAGATGCCTTTGTGTTTTTGCATGTTGATGTGTAAGGTCGGACTTACGATGACCGCCGGTGTTTGAGCCGTCGTTGAAGTGGGCAAGGATGACTCGGCCGGTGATTGCTTCACCATTTGGCGTTTTTGGAGGCGCTTCGTGCCTTGGGACTTTGTACTCGAGGTGTCAGCTCCTTCTTGTGCCCGTTTCTGCTGCCGCTTGAGCCGGGCAAGGATGATGATCGGGTCGGGGATATGCGCCTTGTATGACTTCCTCGACTTGTTGGGAGGAGCTCGGGCTTTCTTTGATGGCCGTCGCACGCGCCGCCGTTGAAGTGGCGGGTTCGGGCTTACATCCGACGGCCTCCAGGCTTGAATTGGCCGGGATGCGTGACCTTGTAAGGGCCCTTTCGTTGGGAAGATGATTTCGGACCTCCAGCCGAGCTGTCGTTGAGCGTCTGGAAGCGTCTTGTGCCTTGATATTCGTGGCCGGGAGGTGTTGGCTCCTTCTTGAATTGCCGTTGAGCTGCGGTGGCCGAATTGCCGTTGAAGTGGCGAGGACCGGTCTTACGCTGACGGCCGGGGATCAATCGTGCCGCTGCTGGCGAGGACCGGTCTTACGCCATGGCCGGATTGAATTGCCGTGGTCAGCTGGGCGAGGACCGGTCTTACGATGACGGCCGGTGGTTCAATTGCCGCTTGAAGCGGGCGAGGTCCGGTCTTACGCTGACGGCCGTGGTTGGAATCTGCCGCTGAAGCGGGCGAGAGACCGGTCTTACGCTTGACGGTGGGATTGATTTGCCGCTGAAGTGGGCGAGGACCGGTCTTACGCCGACGGCCGGTGTCAATTGCCGTTGAAGTGGGCGAGGACCGGTCTTACGTCGATGGCCGGGGATTGATTTGCCGTTGAAGTGGGCGAGGACCTGGCCTTACGCCGACGGCCGGGATTGATTTGCCGTTGAAGTGGGCGAGACCGGTCTTACGCCGACGGCCTAAGGTTGAATTGCCGTTGAAGTGTGGCGCAGGTCCGGTCTTACGCTTGACGACCGGTGGTTGAATTGAAGGGTTAGTGGACCATTCTCGCACTTGGATTTGTCGGAAAAGGCCTTAGGACGCCTGGGGCAAAGATTATAAGGCGTAAAAGTAATTTGGCCACCCCTGCAAAGAGGTCCGTACGGACCAACTCGGATGCAAAAGAGGTCCGTACGGACCACCTTTGTTTTACAGTTCCTGTGTTTTGACCAGGCTTAAATGCCGAGGCTCCCCCACTTCTTCTTCCTCATTTCAGTCGTGAACCAGCGAGAGAGAGAGAGAGAAAATCCTCCATTTTTACACCAAATTCTTCCATTTTTCGCTTGAATCGCTTGCAATGGCGGAGGGATCTCGAAGGAGTCGTCGTCAACGCAATAAGAGGTGGTCGAGCAACGGATGGAGCTTCAAAGCGAATTGGATTTCGTCTGCTCCATCTTCGAAGAACCCGATGTTTTGTATCCGAATCCGGAGGTGCACAATCGTCGCTCCATGAACGTTGGGGAGGTAAGAAATCTGCTCCGCTTGATTCCCTCGTCGAATTTTTGAATGCTAGAACTAGGTTTTAGTTTTTCGCATTTTTGAATTTTTGTTATTATTTTATGCCTTTTTGTGAAATTCTTGATGAATTGTTGAAAATGGACATGTAAAAATTGTGGGTATGTGTATTTTGTGCGTAAATGTGTAGATTAGCTCTTATTTGTGAAAATAGAGTGCCTATCTAGTGAATTGCATGCTTTGGTGTTTTGTACCGTATGCTATTTATGTATGTACATTGTGAGAAAAATTATCGTGTAGTGATAATTTTTGTGAAAAATGTGACACGTGCCGTGTTTTGTGACGGGTTATATGTGAAAGTGTGTGCCGTGTAGGGACGGATTTTTTTTTTTGTGTTATGCGTATGTGTCGTGCCGTGTTTTTGGGTGACGGACTCGTGGGGAAAATATGTGCAATATGTGCCGTGTTGGGACGGATTTTCTTTTGAAAATGTGTCGTGTAGGGTTTAACTCCCCCTTTTTTCTTTTGAGAAAATGTGTAAAGTGTGTGCCGTGTTTTTGTGACGGATCGCATGGGAAAAATTATATGCATGATATATGTGAAAATTATGTGCATTGTGTGCCGTGTTTTGTGACGGGTTACATGGAAAAAATTATATGTATAATGTATGTGAAAATTATGTGCAATATGTGCCGTGTTTTGTGACGGGTTATATGTGCCTTTATATTAAGTACCGTGATTGACGTACCTTTGCCGTGTTTACCTCGCAGGATGCGGGGGCTTATGGCCGGGAAGGCCAAGAGGATGAAGACTCCTGGGATCGCTCGAGGCCGTTGTGGAGCTATGGCAATGGATGCTCGATATTTCCGTGGACGGTAGGCCGAGTCCCCTGAGATGGTTTATGCTTCCGGCCTAGGTGTGTTCGTTGAGAACCCTGGCCGGAGTGTCCGACACGAGGAAGAACAAGAGTGTCTTCCGGGTTTATCTCGAGTATTGGTGGGATACCACCCACACCTTCCACCCGAGCCGGGCGAGGTGACAAAGTGACGCCCACCGATTTTGTCGCGATCACCGGCTTTCCTTCAAAGGAGAGCCAAGGTGCGGTGGAGGGATATGATACCGATGATGTGCCGACCGAGCTGGGCCGGGCTTTGAGCCTCGTCCTCGCAGGGCCTGGGGATGATGTACAACGACGTGGGAGATGAGGATCACGGCGCATTGGGGCCTACATCCGGGTACCGGCTCGATATTCTGACAACCGAGCAGCTGGCGCGCTCCTTCTTGTGGTATGCACCGCCCGAGACTCGTTCTCGAACCACGCGACCGCAGCCTCCCTTCGCTTTGTTGGAGAGCTTGATTGACTCGGATAGTGGTCTCGCGACATTGCTTTGGGCAAGGTGCTTAGGCCGAGCTCTACTTCTCCTCGGGACCGGTTTAGCCTGGGTGGCGCTGGTTGGCCTGCTTTGACTTTGCTCGAGGTATGCGCTTATTTGCCGTTTTTCTTGATTTAGCAAACGTCATTTCTCCATTGTCTTTGCACCGAGCCTTCTCGTTTTTGTGTGTGGTTTTATGAGGTTTTCCAGGTGCTTCCCGTGGGATAGGGATCCCTGGGCTGTTGCCGCGTACCTCGCTATGCCGGGATGGGCTCGTACGGCGAGGAAGAGGAGGACCACCCTGGGAAGCTCACCATCGCCACGGGGATGTGCAGGAGCGCCTGGAGAGAGATAGCCGTGAGTGGTTTGTCTTGTTCCCGTGGACTCGGTGATGAGGGGGATTTGTAGTTTGAGGGGGCTCCCGAGGTGACGGCGCGG
>JAFEMH010007674.1:0-80048 GCA_022495995.1 Adenophora triphylla var. japonica
CATGATGTTTTCTTGAGGATGAGAGTTGAGAAGCCCGCGGGTGCGGCCCATAGAGAGGGCGAGGTCCACACAGAGGAGTCCCACGAGATTTTCCCGATCCGCGAGCTAAGTGGCTAAGCGTACGGCTAGAGGCACAGATGGTTAGCGCTTGAGCGTGACACCCCAGATCCGCTCCGAGCGGGGCCGAGACCCAGCGATACGGGCGGACCCCCAATAGCTTGGTGAGCACCTTTTAACTACGCATTTGATAGTAGTAGAGACGTATAATGAGGCCATGAAGGCTGAGTGGACGGAGTGGTCCGCCTCACGCCGAGGAGGCTCGTGGAGTTCATGCCCTTTTGGTGCGGTTCCCGGAGGAAGCGTGGACATGTCCGTGATCGGAGGGCCGCCTAGGCGAAGGGGTTCGCTTTGCTCCCAGCGGGCGGGTGGGGAGGACTTCACGCGGGGTTTGGCTAGTTCACGGGCGGAACGGCTGGATTTGGAGCTCCTTCTTACGCGCACTCGGGCGCGAGAGGAGTCCTCGAGTTCGCGTACTCCAGGAGGCCCTTTGCCTATTCCCGGGAGGAGTTCGGCGAGTTCTGTTTGCGACGGTCCGCGCGGCGGCGGGGCGGTACGTCGAGTGTACGGATGACGAGCGGGACTCGAGTAGTCCCCTTTTTGCTTTCTTTCTTTCTTTTGCTTTGTTTAGACAAAATGCATGTATTTGTCGGGAACAAATTTTTGATTTTGAGCTGTATTTGCAAAAAGGCGCCGTGGGCGGAACTGTATCGCGTATTTATTACGTGATCACCTTACATTATTTTTGGCAAATAAGCAAATAGGTTAATCAAAAATAAATAAAAAGGAGAAATGCATTAAAATTGAACAGGTCAAAAAATTAAGCATGTATGCACTAATTTTTAATTATTTGCTGCTTGTTGCACGAGCTAGGGGCGGAAGGGATATTGACATTGGTTGAATGAAATCGGGCGAGCACGCGAGATTTCATAAGAGTGAACGAGGGCATGGTTTGGAAATGTTTCCAACTTTAAGGCTTATTTGTTCTGCGAGAGTTGACCAGTCAGCTGCGAGAGGAATCGGCCAAATGGGACTAGAGCTGAATTTCCAGATTCTTTAAATTGCGGTTTCGACTTTTGCAATTTGTAAGAAGCTGCGCATTGTTTTGCTCATTTTGGCTGAATTCTTTTCCACTTTCTTAAGGTTTTCTTCACCTTCGACATGGCTCCCTTTCCCAAGTTATCGTCTCGGATGCAAGAGCTGATATTTGGACAACTTTCGATCGTGGGTACGGAACCACACGAGGCGAGAACAAAAAGGTTTTGAAGGCACATTACGGGATTAAATCTGTTTGGGCTTTGAAGGAGCTCATGCCGGATTGGGATGCTTTGAGAGGCCGCGTCTCGGTTGCAGGACGTAAGGAGGAACGTGTACGGCTTTTCGTACTGTGAAGTCACTCCTACGTTTGAAGATTTAGGGCCGTGCAGGAGGACTTGAGACGGAACGGCTAGTTCTTAGTATCTTTGGTGGCATGGCCCCTTTGTTGAGAAGCTAGTGTCTTTGTTGGGTATCTCGATTTGGAGAAGCATACGGGATGCTTGTCTGAGATACGATTACGTTGACATTTGGGGCCCAGAAAGATTTGCGGAGGCGAGGAGCGTCTTTTCGTGGGGCAGCGTTTGCTCTGTGCGCGCTTGCTACTCTGTTCACATTCACGTCTGCAGGTGTGTGCCATCACGGTGTCTTTGGACTGGTGACGATGCGGAGTGGAGGAGACATCGTGCCATTGGTCTTGGGCGAGACGTTCACAGGCATAGGCCGGATGGCGGCCGTGCCAGCCCGTCACGTGTGGGGAGGGAGTCCCATTATGCGACCGTGTGGGCGAGGAGAGGCTGCGAGATGATGCACTGAGGTGCAATGTCTTGTGACGCTTGGTCTTTCTCGCGGCGTCCTACGGTGATAGGGGAGCAATCGAGTGCAGTGGAGCTACGGATGGCCGAGACTTTGCACGCGTCACTTGCGATGGTGGGTTCCCCGTTGGAAGCTTCTGAGACTTGTAGGACCGCTCGGGAGGGTGCATTGATCGTCGAGTGCGAGGGCATTTGTCTCGGGCGTCTTTCTATATTCCATCATTGGTTACGCGGCGATGCAGTGGAGCGAGGTGCCACTTCCCGATGCGAGTTATGCCGCTACCTTTGAGGTGGGATCTCTGCGGATGGAGGATCCTTCGACGCTATTGCGATCACCCGGTGGTGGCAATACACGTCCTTTCTGCGGGGTTCTCTTTCACCGGAGAGAGGGCATTGTTACGTCGGCTTGATGTATACGGCCCAGTACGAAGAGTGTATGGGGAGAGACGAGATGGCTATCTTGTGGAGACGGAGTGAGCTGTTGGGTGCGATCACACGGACGGCTCGACCTTGAGAGGACGAAGCGAGGAGCTAACCACAGGAATCGTGCGGCGATGCCATGGCTGATTATGTGGCAGAGTGCTTGTCGGGAGGCCAATCAAAGCACTATGATGATGGCTCGAAGCGAGGCGGCTCGAGACGAGCTAGAGAAAGGGCTGCGTTGACGGCCGCGAGGCTTGATGGAGAGCGTCGGGAAGGGTCCACACGAGCCGGAGTAGAAGGCCTATCGGAATATTTCTGCGAAGGTGAAGAACACTCGCCGGGGAAAGGGAAGGGGAGGAAGAAGGATGAAGGACCTAGTACGGGAAACTAGGTTGACCTTCTTTGTCCCGGAGTATCCACCCATTGTCATTGCGAGACACATTAATTGATTAATGTTTTATTGTAGTTTTGCTAGCGTGTAGCGAGTCAAGAGTTGGCCGTGCTTGAACTCATCAAAGAATGTTTTAACCGTTATGAATTTGTAGGTTAAATGAAAAGAGTTTTTCGAAACACAAGCAATTGATGCTTATTGTATTTTTGTTTTTAGACCGAACCAAAGATGGCGCCCTACGTTCCCCTTTTACAATTGGACTAAGGGGCTCGGGTCACCGTAGTTCGACACTTTAGGTGAATTTGAGAAAAACAAAGACAAAAGAAGTGCGACCACTGTTTTTACTGGATCATTAGCGGGAATGTATCCGGTTGGGTATTACTCTTTTAGCACTTTAATTTGCGGGGACGGTGTATGGGGAAGGAGAGTTGACTCGTGCTCTTCCTCAAACGAAGTATCTGCGGAGCTTGCTTCCGTTCACGGGGTTAACGAAAGGGTTTCCGTCCAAGTACGCTAGCTTCATGGCTCCTCAGGAGAAGATTCTTTGTACCACGAACGGTCCTATCCGGGTAGGCTCCCACTTTCCAGGGGATTGAGTGCACGTAGGAGGTTTTCCTTTAGCACCAAGTCGCCTTCTGCGATGTCTCGGATCTTGACTTTCTTGTCGAATGCTCGTGCCATTACGCTGCACGGTAGGCTCGAGTGTGTTCCATGGCTTTCAATCTGCGCTCGTCGAGTAGAGCGAAGTTCGTCGTGACGGCTGCTGTAGCCATTCGACTTCATTGATCCCGTTTTCCAAGAGGACTCGGAGGGATGGAATTTCCAATTCCACGGGTAACATCGCTTCCATTCCGTAGGTAAGTGCGAACGGAGTCTCCCCTGTGGCGGTTCGGCCCGATGTTCGGTATCCCCGAAGGGCTAGATGTAGCTTTTCGGGCCGATCCCGACCTGCAGTGGTCATCTTTCGATTATCATGGCGAGAGTCTTGTTGGTGCCTCTCTTGCACCATTGGTTTGTGGTGCAGTAAGGAGAAGACTGTGACGTGTGACTACGGGTCGGTCGGTAGTTGGTCACAATCTCCTTGAAGTGAGTCCCATTGTCGGATATGATCTCGTTGGGCACTCCGTATCGGCACATGATGTTCTCTCGGATGAACTCGGCCACCTTCTTAGAATTCGGTACCTTGTACGATCTGGCTTCTACCCATTTGGTGAAGTAGTCGGCTGCGACTAAAATGAACTCGTGACCATTGCTCCTGGAGGAGTGATCTTGCCGATGGCGTCGATTCCCCATGTGGCGAAAGGCCGTAGGCGTAGTCATGCGATAGAGTTCGTGAGGAGGGATGTGATTGAGGTTGGAGAATCGTTGACATTTGTCGCGGCTTCGGACGGCCCGGATGCGATCTGTTTCCATTGATATCGATAGTATCCCATACGGAGAATGATGCGTGTCAATGCTCGGGCGTTCGTGTGCGGACCGCGAGGTTCCGTTGTGAACTTCGTTCATTAGCTCGGCGCTTTTTCTTTGTTTACACAGAAGGAGTGGCCCTTGGTGGCGCTTCTTGTACAACATACCCCCGAGAATGACGAAATGGGATGCCGGGCGTTTTAATGCCATCATGTTTTTGGCTTTGATCCCTTCTTTGTATTTTCCATCTTCACTTGTGAAGGAAGCTTCTCCGTTTTGGAGAGTGCTGGTAAATTTGATTGTACCGGGGTTCGTCGATCGTTTCTTTTTCTTTTCGATCTCACGGCAATAGGCGGGTGTTTCCCGTCTGCCTGTTACGAGGGGTTTCTTGCTTTCCCTTCGGGAATTTCGACAAGAGGCGAGGTTGCCGGGCGTACGCGAGCGGTTTCTGTCTCTTGGCAAATAGTGAAAAGAGATGTCCTTGGGCGAAGCAATGAGCTCCTCCATGTACGCGTGGTACTTCGAAGGCCGGAATCTACCGTCTTCCATTTGTTGGATACTTGATTGATGATCAATGCGAGTCTCCATATACATCCGGCTCTAAGATGTTGCGCTCGAGGCGGCTTCCAAACCTGCTTTGCACGAGGCTTCGTATTCTGTTTGCATTGTTGGTCGCTTCAAAATTCGACTTGATGGCTATGGGAGTATGCTCGTCCTTGGGATCGACAGGAGCATTCCAATACCATTCCCCTTCTTGTTGGCTGCCCCATCGAAGAAGAGTTGCCGGCGGTTTGCGGCTGTCAGTGAAAAGATTAGTCATCCAGGAAATTGCGGATCGGGACCCTTAGGTTCATTGCTTGGGAAGTCGGCGGTGATGCGCCATTACTACGCCCTTTGTTGATTTTCGACCATGTACTTGATGTCGAACTCGGCCCGGGAAGAATGACCACTTGGCTAGCCGCATTGACGGGGATGGCTTGTCAAAGAGATATCGGACGGGGTCCACTTTGGAGACCGGGAGCAGAATGTGATTGCATGTAGTGTTTCGGTTTCCCGACTACCCATACAGGCGGTACAAGTTTTCTACGATCTTTGAGTAGTGAGTTCACTTCCTTGAAGCTTTCGGCTTACGAAGTAGATTGCATGCTCAACCTTGGAATCTTTACGTTTCTTGTGCCGGCATTGCTCCGATTGACGTGTACATTGCTTGTCGAGATACGGGAGTAGTGGCTTGTCTTCATGTGGCGGAGCACGGGGTGGGGGATTAACAGTAGGTCTTGATCTTCTCGAAAATTTGTTTGGCACTCGGAGTCCCATTTGATGTCGGCATTCTTTTTCATCGGTTTGAACATGGGCTCGCGAGAAGATGTCAAGCGGTTGATGAAGCGGCCCGATGTGCTTGAAGTCTTCCCATGAAGCTCTTTACTTACGTCGGGGTTTGAGGCGGCTTCATGTCGATGATGGCCTTGATTTTCACAGGATCGGCTTCGATACCTCTTTTACGTAACCATGTATCCCGGTACCTTGCCGCGCTTGACGCAGAAGGTGCACTTTGCGGAGTTCAACCTCATGGAGTGTTTTACGAGTCTGTTGAAGAACTTCCTCGGATCTGTCATGTCTTTGCATGTCGATCCCTTGGAGTGGATGATCATGTCGTCGACATATACTTCGATTTCTTTGTGTATCATGTCATGGAAGAGAGGCACATTGCGGCCGTGGTAAATAACCCGACGTTCTTGGCCGAACGGCATGGCCAGGTGTAACGATATGTCCCCACGGAGTGGTGAAGGCGATCTTGGCTTTGATCCTCCTCGGACATCTTGATCTGGTTGTATCCGCGAACCCGTCCACGAAGGACTTTACTTCGAAATTTGCCGTGGTGTCGACCGGCATGTCGATGTTAGGCGGTGGGAAATCATCTTTAGGGCTGGCCTTGTTGAGATCCACGAAATCCACGCGGCATCGACCTTTCCGTTGGCCTTGGTGACCGTCACGATGTTGGAGAGCCAAGTCGGGTACTCAATCACTCTGATGAAACCAACTCGGAGCATTTTCTCAATTTCTTCTTTTACTTGCAAGGACCACTCTGGCTTGATCTTGCGCGGCTTACATTTGGCGAGGCTTGGATTCGGGATCAGGGAATTGTGCTCCACGATTGAGGATCGAGTCTGGCATGTCTGGTATGACCGGGCGAACACGTCAACATACTCCCGGAGGAGGCTTATCGGGGCTTCTTTTACGCATCGGCGAAGAAAGCGCCCTTGTGTCTCTTTAGGCTCTTGCGCGACCCCGGGTTCACTTTGGTCATAACCTCTTGGCGGCTTGGGCCCGGTTGTCCTCTTGGTCAACTACACGCTCGAGAACTTCTTTAATGTATTGTTCGTTTAATGTGTACGCTTCTTTATCAATTGAATTATTAACGTCTTTTAAGTTGTTTGTTAACTTATCGGTTGTTAAAGTGGCAATGAGAGGATACTCAGAAAGGTCGGACTTTTCATTAAACAAGAACGGGAATACATGATTGGCTACAACATTATAGTCCTCAGGCGTAAGGCCGTTGGATGACTCGGAAGGGGACTCGACAGGGGCCGGCTCGAAGGGTTTGAGACCGGGTTTAGGGAGATGTGGGTGCGGGCCCGGCTTGTCTTCCAATTACTGCTGGCTTGCCTTTGGTCGGTGAAAGTTACCCAATTCTTGATGGCATTCTTTGGATGCTTGATGAGGGTGCGGGGATCGAGAGGCTTGGCTCTGCTTTGTCCCTATCATGGCGATCATCTTTGTTGTCGGAGCCCCGGTCGATCAAGTTGGGCAACTCCATGACTTCTTGAAGCAGGACTACGTAAATTTGGTCCCTTGAGGCGTCTTCTATGAATTACGGTTCCTTACGCTTTGGACTTCTTGTCTCGAATGTGGCCTCGGCGGGCGATCCGAACAACTTGTTTCCCATGGAGAGTACCTTGAGTTGCTCCTCCAAGTGCAGGATTCCCTTGAATGTGTACTCATCTTTGGTGTGGTGGCGGTTGGTCAGTAGAGGCTGTGATGTCGAGGAACGCTCCCCTTATCGGATTAGCTTTGAGTCCTACGAAACGCTTGAGGTCCCGTGCTTTTGTTCCATTCTTCTGTAGTCTTGGTGTTGACTATCCTGCTTCTTTCTCATCTTCATCGGTTCCCTTTGTCGGTCCCTCGGTTCCGTTGTCGGTTCCATTGTCGGTCCCCTCGGTTACTGCGCGGTTCCCTTGTCGGTCCCCTCGGTTCTGCTTGTCGGTTCCCTTGTTGGTCCCCTCGGTTACGCTGTCGGTTCCCTTGGTGAAGTAATGAGCGAGGTCAGTTGTAAGGCGGAGATTGGGTGTGCCGTCGGAGGTTCCCCTTTTGCGAGCTGCTTGCCTTGGTGCGGGCGAGCCTTTTGTCTTCCTTGATGTCGGCCGGTGTTGGCACGTAGCGAAGCCCTGGACCGTGGTGTGGTCCTTGACTTCAATAACTTGGTGTTGGCCTTGCGGCCTTCTGCCGAGCCCAGTCTGGGATGAAGTTCATGAGTTTCATCATCCTCATGGCGGGAGGAATCGATCGTGAGGCAGTGGAAGGTCCACGTTGCATATTTGGATCTTGGAGGTCTCGAGTGAATCCGAGTTAATGGCATGTCGTCATTATGCTTGATTTCCAATCTTGGAATGTCGTTAGTCTTGGTCCCCTCGGTGGTGACAACATCGCCGTAGGCGTAGTTAGCTTCGTTGCCTTGCATGAACTTGAGGCCTTGGTGAAGGGTGGATGCCACACCATTGATTTGATGCAGCCGGGGACGCCCAGGGATGGCTGTGAAAGTGATTGGAATGTCCAACACTTGGAATTCGGTGGGGATCACCCGCTTGCCGAACCGAGATGTTGAGAGTAGCAACCCAGAAGCTGTACGGGAAGTAGAGTCGTAGGCCTTGACGGTGTGGGTGAAGGCTTAAGATGCAGTGGGCTTGATGTCAAGCGGGTCCATCATCTTGGCGGGCAAGACATTCATTAGGAACCTCAGTCTACCCGACACGCGGGGAAGGCGACGCTCGTCAGTTTGGGCTGTGATGTAGAGCGGCTCATTGTGATCGGCCCCAAATTTTGGAAGGTCCAAATGCGTGAAGGTGATAATGTTGCCATAGTGGATGTTGCCAATCATCGAATGACTTCGTGCGGGGTTGCGTCCACGGGGACCGTGGTACGGGCCAGCTTTCCTCTAGCTTGAGCTTGTGAGGATAAGAGGAGGTGAGCGAGAGACCAAAGGGAAATGTTCGCTGAGTGCACTTGGTGAGTGAGGATCGGGTCCTCTTTCAAGGAATTTGCGTCTTGAGTGGCCGGATTGCAGTCGGCTCCGTCGGCTTTGGTGGCCTTAGGTGGTAATGCATGGATTTGACCCGATCGGGTTAGAACGGCGACATCGGGTTTGGTCCCTTACGAGCAGTGCTCACGAGTTGAGCCATAGTTAGAGGAGGATTCCTCGTAGCATAGGGCCATACGTCTTCCCTCAACTCATTGATCGTGGATGAATTCCGGGAGCTTCGGCGGCTTGGCGGATTACGTCCCGGGATGCGGCTTAGGTGCCTCTGCGGGAGGTAACCTACGGTTTGGCGCGGTTGTTCGAATGTCGGTGCACAACGGTGGTTGCACAGGCGAGCGTGCGTTGTTAACCCTCGGGGAGGTTGGAGAGTTCTCGGCTTAAGCGAACGGTCTCCTTGATCTCTTCACGGTATATCGCGTTCCTTTCCTTCTTCTTGAGCATACTCGGGGCATTACAGGTTGGGTGCAGCGATACTCGTGGTTTGCTAGTTTTCCTCCGCTGCAGGCCCCGGATCAACCTTCTTGCGGCGGAGCTGCGTCGAGAGTTAGCGCTGCGTTTCTTCCCATGTGAGAATAGCCGGTGCTTCTTTGAGCTGCGTGCGGCGGTCTAGGTAAACCTCCATCGGGAGAGTTTTCTCCTGCTTTATCTGAGTGGCGGGTATGTCGGAAGGTGAGTACACGGCTTCCCGAACATCGGCCCATGTATTTGGTTCTTTGTCCCAGGTTGATCGTTTACGTAAGCGAAGGCATGGGTGTGGAATTTCCACTGAGTAGTTGCTCGAGATGCAATTTCCATCCTCCTCCTGTTTTTAAATAGACCTTCCTCCACTGAGTTGGCCTTTCAATTTGAGTGCGGAAATGATCCGTTCCCATCCTCCCGGGACCCTTGGGAGTCCGGTTTTGTTGACTTCATGCCCGGCTTGGAAGAGAATGGTTTCATCGTCTTCATCGTCGCTTTCACAGAGAACTTGCTTTCCTCGGGAAGGTAAGCGGCGGGATTCGTTCTTTGTGTCGTTCCATCTCCTAGGTCATTGGGACCGTTGACCACCCTTGCACAGCGAGAGGGGTTGGATGAGAACAGACGGTAGTCGGGGAAGTTGCCATGAGCAAAACTCTTGAGGTCGGCTGGTCTAGAGTGGCCTCTAGCTTTACGTCAGAAGTGCACTGTGACACTTTAAGGGCTTGGTCCACTGTAGGTCTTTCGAGCTTGGTCTTCGTCCCAAAGACGACTTTCTTGAGCGGCTAGCTCCATGAGAGCTTTCCTTGCGAGACCTAGGCGGTCTCCGTAGGTGCGCATCGTCGGCTAGTGTCCGAGCCGTGATTACATTCAAATCGCCGAATGGCGGGAACACTTGGATTACATTGACGAAGGAAGTCGGGCCAGGACATTCCATGCGGCCTTCCTTGATCTCGATCACCAAGAAGTTTGCCCATATCTGCTTGATTGACCCCACGGGGTATTGGAATTGCAATGTTGACGGTCTCGTGATCTCGCTCGATCGCCAAGTCTATCAAAGCTAGCGGTCGGCGCGGGATGTACGAATCCGGGGCCGTGACGGCTGGGAGTAGAATCGAAGCGAAGCATGTTGATCTTTGAGGTGGTCATTTCTGTGTCGGAAGGCGGCTACGCCTTGCGGGAAGACTTTCGCGAGATGTTTCGGGGTGGGCTGCCGAAGCGTTCCCGAGGTTGATCGACTTGTAGCGGGGTGAGGAGCTTGGTCTCCTTGGCTGTTGCCCTTGGCCTTGGCGGCGTTTGAGGGTATAAGCTTGGCGACGGCACGGGCCGGTTGCAGCAGGCTGGTACTCGGAAGTAAAGATGAGCTCACGAGCTCGCTTGGCGATGCCTCGTTTACCGTGAGCGAGCGATCATCGAGGGTGACCTTGGTGTTACGAGAATCGATGACAAGGACCGGATCCTTGGCTTCATCGGGATATCTGGAATAGATGATATTGACGAAGTCGTCGTCCTTTACTTGATCGAGAGGATTCCTCGTTGCGTGAATCACGTGCTTCCAATTATCGGATATTTGCTGTCTTGGACATTGAGCTTGACAATTTCCATGGTATTGGAACCTTGGTCGTAGGTGACACGATCGGAAGGAGTTCCGTCCTCAAAGCGAGCATGTGAATGCGGAGGTGCGCTTGCGGGTGCCGCGTCCTCGACTCCGGAGAGTCCGGATTCATCGTCATCGATCGCTCAATCCAGGTGTAGGGACGTATTGCGTCCGGTTGCGTTGTTGGGCGGCTAGGAAAACATCATGCTCTTCGTTGGAGAAAAGGGGTGCGGCGGGTAGTTCCTCGTGGAGGACATCCCATACGACTTCCATGCATTCATCACGAGAATGACGGTGCTTGTTGACCTTTATCACAAAGATCTCTTCGCACAGCGGGAGCCGAGAGAGTTGGTTTGGAGAATCTTGACAAATCTCCGAGCGGAGACGGGGTTTATGTGCCCGCATCATGGCGATGTTCGGCGTTTCCTTCCAATCTGCCTCCAAATGTTGGAAACGACAGTTGAACTTGATGTATCGGGCTTCCCGAGTGCACTTTGCTCGAGTACGTTTACATAGTTAGCATCTCCGGACTACGAGGGATTCGATGAGATTTGCCCGGTAGTCCCTTGGTTGATTCGAAGGAGGTAACCCGGTGCACAGTGCGGACACGCTTGGCTCTTGTCTCGGCCTCGTTTCCTAGGAGGAAACTATCCCCTCGGATGACTTCAAGATCTCCCTGCCGGTTAATGAACTTGACACACTAATGGAGAGTGGAAGCTATGGCTTTCATGTGGTGTAGCCAAGGGCATCCCAAAGAGGCGTGAACTCGGATGGAATGTCCATCACGTGGAATTTCTTTGGCACCATTTGGGTTTCGAACCGAGTTCCCGAGTCATGTCCCCGGGATGGGGACGAGGCGAGTTGTCGTAGGCCTTGATAGTCAGAGTAGACGGTATCGAGATGGCTTTCATGGATGCGGAGAGCTCGCATCATCTTTGAGAGGGAGGACATTAACGGCTGACCCGTTATCTACCAATACTCGGGGAGTGATATGGTGTTGAGTTTGAGAGTGATGTCTGAGCTTCGTTGTGCCCCGAGGCGTCTCTCGGTAAGTCTTCGTCACGAACGTGATCATCTTTGCCATACGGGCGGGAGTCGTAGATCTCGTCTCTATCCGTAGAAGGAGAGTCATCCGGCCATCCGTTTCTGTCTTCCTCTTGCGAGGTAAAGCCTTTGGTGGAACCTCGGGAGTGTGTTGAGGCTGCTGTGGCGGTTGCCGCCCTTGGTTAGCACATTGATCGAGTGCGATTGCCAAGTTGACCTTGATCTTCCTTTGAGGTCCGAGCTCGGAAGGCTGGACAAATTGAATCTTAGGCTGATCCGCGGAGGGTTAGGCTTGGCGCGATAAGATTACCAAGATCCGAGGTATTCCGGTGTCCCGGGGCAGATTCTGGTTTTGCGGGACTTTTCGGCTTTCCCCTTTGTTTGCTCTAAAGCTGCATGGCTGGAGGCAAGAGGGGCTGGAGTACGGTGCGTAGTAGTCGAACCTCCGGAGGGTTCTCCCAGTGTACCTATTTGGTATCTCCCGGCTTCGTATCTTTCTCTCGATTCTTTGTTGAGAGGATTTCTTCTTCTATTTTCTCGGAGGATTGCTCAGGACGGTTTCTCGAGACTCGTACTCCGGGCGAGGCGGAGCGATTGCAAACATCGTAGGCGATGTGGACATTAGAGGAGGATCCAGTGAAAGAGGCGGGCGGTTACAGTGGCACTCTTCTTGGGCACCCGCTCAATGGAATTCATATTGTTATTATTCGGAAAGGGATTCCCGTGTATTGGGCCACGGGGGCGCTCTAACTTGCCTTCTTCTATCAAGTTACGGATTTCGTATCGTAACCCCAAACAATTGTCGGTGGTATGGCCGTGATGCGATGGAAGGCGCAGTATTTGCTCTTGTCCGCATTGGCTACGGGAACTTTGGGTTTGTAATTGGCAACGGGCTTAAGGAGACCCTCCTTGATTAACCCTTCCGGCATCTTGCTCGGTGGCATGTCCAACTTGTCGAAGTGTACGACAGTGCCACAGTAGAAGCTGTTGCTTTGCGGGGCCGGGTTTACATTACCCCGTTGTCCACGATGGACGTAGTTGTGAGACGTATCTTTCCCTTTGCCGGGGGCCGGTGCGGGATTGAATGCAGCGTTGAGCGGTATACGTATGGCTGTGCGGTAGCCAACTTTTCCTTGAGATCCTTCTCGAAGCGTGAGCCGGCATTGACCATGGCCGGAGATGCAGGAAGAAATTGTGGCCCGATGAGATTTCGATGGACGGTCTTAAGCGGGACTTGAAGATCCGCATACATTCGTCTTTGGAGAGTGGCTCCATGATCTCGGAGAGTTTCCGGCTCCATCTCTTGTAGAATTCCCCAACACTTTCATCCGCTTTACGCTCGGTGGTGATTAAGTCCTCGCGACTTGTTTCCCACTCTAAGTTGGATGCATGCCGTTCCGGGAAGATGTTGCGATCTGTTCCCAGTGTGGCGATCCGCGAGCTTGACCCTCGAAACCATCGTAACGCTGAACTTTTGAGCGTATCTTTGGAAGTGGTCGGCCATTTCTTTGGAGGGTTGCTCCTTTTGCTCTCATGCGAGAACGTAGGTGTCGACGTGCGTTTGAGGACATTCGGTTCCATCGAATCGGTCCATCTCGGCATTCTTAACTTGGCGGGGAGAGGCGTGACCATTCCGGATCTGTGGATTTGAGCGTTTCTGCTTTGAGGCGCTCATGGTGGCTTTCGGGTCTTTCATCGCTCGACCATCCAGGCTAAGGTTGGGTCCGGTGGTGGGTGTGAGGCTCGGCGCCGGGTGCTACCACGTGAGCGGTAGTGATTGGAGGTGGAAGGCTTGGTATATGAGAATATACGGGAGCCTTTTACGAGCTGTATCGGGGTTTGTCCCCGGTGTTTAGGGATTCGTGTATAGGCAGCGGGACGAACCGGGAGGGTATTGAGGGATATTGGCATCCTGAGATGGTCGGCGGTGTATTTGGTGATATTGAGTGATAGGTGTAGCCTTTGGTGACCAAAATTGACGGGGTTGCCACGAGAGGTGGCAACATGGAGCCTAGGTCGGTTGTTTCCTTGGTTGGAAGGCATCCAGTAAGTTGGCGGGGAGGAACTGATTGAAGGTTTGGTGAACGAGGTTTTGGGGAATCGTCATCCTCGACCGGGACAAAAGTGCCGTCGGCGGGGATAGGCTGCTATACCTCGCTCATTCGGAAGCCTGTACCACGAAATTCTGCGATCTTCTTTACGCCTCTTGTGAACCTCACAAGCCGGATGGCTTCTTCCAATGTCATATACATTACCGGTGGCGGGGGTCCTTCCCCATCCACGATTTCTCGGTGAGCTAGACATGTCGGAAATTACATTTGAGGCGGGGAACCGAAGAAGCTGTACGGCAGCTGCCGTTGCATGATCTGGCAAGGCGGCGGCCGGAAATCTGAACCACTTTACGCTCGCTACGGGGAACGAAAGGAAGGGTTTAGGCTTCGGAAAAGGGTATTTGGCTCAAGGTTTTCGGGCTTGTGCAATGTGCGATTACCGATTAAAGTTTACTTAAAGCGCGTTTTCTCGAGTCCTAATTGGTTGGAAAAGAGCGTGTCTTCTTTTTCGCAACTAATCCTAGAGCTCTAATCGGTGGATCTCGTCACTACGCTTATAAGCCCCTCGTTTCCATTGTAGATCATCTTTCTCGGGACGGACTATCCCGAGCAAGGTCGATAAGGCAAGCGAGTTCCACCGACAAAGGAAAAAGTGAACTTAAGGCTAGGCGATCACGCAAACTTTCAACGTGTGTGACGTACGGGCCACGGTCGAAGTCAACGTCCTTAAGTTAAGGCGGAGATCGTGCCAAAATTTGGGCATGACCTCTCTGACTCGCTTGTGCGAGAGACCTTAGCTTTTAGCGTTGGCCAAGTTGTGGCTGGCACGATACACACGGCGAGGTTTGGTGACACGGTGTCACATTGAACCTTCGGGTATATTTTTCGGCAGAGCTCCGCGTCAAAGTCAAGGCTGACAAGCTCAAGACTTCGGGTCGGGAACGACCTTTGGTCTAAAACTCTCGAGCTTGACTCGGAGCGGGGCCCGCGTGAAAAACATACACTTAGGCTTTATGACACGAGCTAAGCCAAAAACCAACGGGGTCTTGGACAAAGTGTGACACAAAGAGTGCATGGCTTACACGGGCTAGGATGGGATGTTTGGGACGACCCCGTGCGCCCCGAAAGGCATTTGGCGAGCCAATCGGAGTGCAAGCGATAAGGCCATCCCGGGTTAGGGGTTGTAGTGTGCGGTGTACCGAGGCGGCAAGTGCACGTGAAGTGCGGTGTTAGAGGCGGCAAGTGCGCGTAGTGTGCGGTCACTAAAATTCTTTTACGAGTAAAACAGAGAGATTTTTTCAGAATGTGTCTTAAAGAATTTATGATGCACGGTTCAAAGACAGCATGAAAATCAAACATGAATGGGGATGCACAAACATGGTATGATTTTGAAAAGTTGACAATGTAATGCCTTTGAAAAAAACCGTTCGAGGTTTAAAGGAACTCACACACACGAAAACGAGGAAGGGTAAACGAAAGTTTGACCCACGGAAGGCTTTTTAGAAAACATCGACAGTTTTGAAAAAAGTATCTTTTCCCCAGTAGTCGCCAAGCGAAATTACCCGATCTTTTCGCGCGCGGGCGGGGGCGCGGAAAGGGCGGTTGTCTTTCGCGGAGGGTTGGTGTCTGAGACCTCGCTTCATGGGAAGGAACAAAATGAGGAGTCGCCACGCGGTTTTTGTATTTTGAGCCCAAAACGTTGAGAAACGGCTTTTGTGAAAAGGTGTCGTTTTTATTGGTAGCAAAAACTTAGGAAAAGGCTTTGAAAAAAGGGATCATTTTTATTGGCAGCGAAAACGAGTAAAAAGCTTTTTTTTGTACCAGAGATTGTTAGGTTCGGAGGTCAGGTTACGTTTCGGGTAGAGTATTACGAGATCGCCCGAAACGCCTCGCATGACGAGTCTTTCTACCTTTCTCGAAATCGTGTGTGTGTGTGTGTGTGTGTGTGTTTTGAAATGGGGGCTTTGAATGAAAAGCTTAATCTTGGTTTGAATGACAAACGTTGATTAGGTGATTTTTGAAAAAGACGAGCGTTTGAATGACAAACGTCGGTTTGAGTTTGAAATGAGCGTTTGCGTGGCAAACGTCGATTTTGAGTTTGAAATGAGCGTTTGCGTGACAAACGTCGATTTTGAGCTGAAATGAGCATTTGCGTGGCAAACGTCGATTTTGAGTTTGAAAGGAGCGTTTGCGTGGCAAACGTCGATTTTGAGCCGTGCGAGTCATTGTTAAAGATTTTTACGGGAAAAATGCGTATTAAATGATTTTAAGTGTCAAATGGCGGCTTTGAGTTTGAAGATGAACGTTCGGAGGCCGAACGTCATTTCGCGCGTTTTGAAAGAGAGTTCGACGGACGAACTCCGGTTTTGAACCGGGCATTACATTGTTAACGATTTTTACAGGAAAAATGCGTATTAAATGACATGCAATCAACGAATCGGGTTGCGACTCGGACTTTGAAAAGTAAATACTATCACAATCCAAATGGATCGGACTTGTAAATGACAGTATTTAAAGCGGTGTCAACGGAATCAAACGATCCGGATTCGTAAATGACGATCGACGAGGCCAAACGGCTCGGAATTGTAAATGACGATCAACGAGGCCAAACGGCTCGGAATTTGTAAATGACGATCAACGGATCGATCGATGCGGAATGGTAAATGACATAAAAGTAAACGGAACGGGGTCGGAACGCCGTTTTAACCCGTGATTACTTCTCTTGCTGAAAGAGAAGAGGATCGAGGGGCTAAAACGTATCGGACCCCGTTAGACGGAGGCGTCTACATTTCGATAACGACGTTCGAAACGGTTATAGCGACTGGCGCGTAAATCGAGACGGAACGGGAGATTTAGAGAGAGGGAGTTATACCTATGGCTAGGGTCGACTCCTTTGGCTCGGGAGGTGTGTACGGGACACGAAAAGTGATTCGAAAGGTTGTTTCGAAGTTGTAGGGTGCGTATTTGATCGAAATACGAAGGTTTCACGCGAATCGAGACACAACGGGAGCTCGGGAGGGGTGAAAACCAGTTTGGACCGTGGGGGTGGTGAAATTTTGGTGTCAAATTCTCCTCCTTTTGGCTTTGACAGCCATTTCTATTTATAGGTGAAATTTGCAGTAGGAGTCCGGACGGACTTGGCACGAATCCGGGGGTTTTGTGGTATTTTGGGAATTTGAAGGACTTCTTTGGCAATTTCGAGAAAATGTGCACGATGAGTCGTAGGACTTGGCTTGCAAACCAGGGGCATTTTGGTCTTTTCCCTTTGAAATTGATTGAAGGGTGACTAGAGGGAGGTGGCATGGCTGCCACGTGCCCTCTGAGTCACCAGCTGAGGTGGAAGATTGTTCCCCGGTCCCGGTTTTGTCCATTTTTTAAAATAACAGTCCGGGAAATGTCCGAAACGCCCCCGGAAAGTGCCGGAAAATGCGTTTTTCAGGGAAAGCCATACTTTTACGTGAGATGTCACGTGCTAAGTACGGTTTGACGTCGGGATGCAGGCGATCCGGGACGTCTCGTTGGCACGGCAACGGGGAGTTTAACGAGTTCCGGTTAACCTGGAGCGGGCCAGTTAACGGATTTCGGTTAACTTTCTGACGGATTTGGACGATCCGGATTTGGGTACTTACACCGGCACATGCCGCGAAGACCGGCAAGACAGCTTCCCCGCCAACTTTTTCGCAAAGGACCCCATCGCCACATAACGGCGGGTCAGCGTGTCGAAGGCTCTCCCCGGGACCTGCACAAGCAAACAGCCAAAGAAATGCTCAGCTAAAGAGATACAGGCATACAAAAAGAGAAAAATACAGAAAAGATGCCAGGACAAAAAAAAAAGCACACTCACCAGCATATCAGGGTCAACCCGGTAGGCAGCAGGAGCCTGCTCAGGGACGGGTACCAACACCCTCCGCCTCGATGAATCCCCACGAACATAGGTGAAATCTGGCCCAGGCACCGGAACCTCTGGGGGACCTGGCGGGCCGTCCTGCCTCTCCCTCGTCAACACCTGTAGCATCCTCAGATTCCTCCTCATAAAGGTCCCATATTCCTCTCCAAACAAAACAAACTCATCGGCACTCACGCCGCCAAGATATCTCTCAAACTCCAGCACGTCCATATCACGGGAATCCATCATCCCAAAAGGCGGGTCCCTCAGAGCCAAGGGGAGCATACCCGGGCCATGCTGCCAGAAGACCCTCTCTCCCAAGTACATGACATCGCAGGTCAGGCCCCGCAGCATCTTCCTCTGCGCCGTCACCACGGGAGCACCCTCGAACTCGTCAGCCCCATACCGAGCCCAGGGGTACAGATCAAACTCCACCGGGCTATCTCTCCCCAGATGCTCCTGCACATCCCCATAGGTGATAGTGAGCTTCCCCCTACTCGTCCTCCTCCTCCTTGCCGGACGGGCCCAGCCCAACATAGCAGGACAGGCCGCTATGGCCTCAACATCTCGATCCCACGGGAAGCACCGGAAGATCTCGTAGAACCACACCTATGACAAAAGCAGAAAAGGCTCAGTGCAAAAAGGAAAACGGAGAAATGATAGATTTCTAAAAAAGCAATAAACTCATACCTCCAAAGCAAAATCAAAGCAGCCCAAAGAACTGGCCACGCCTCGGCTAAACCGGTTCAAAGAGAAATAAAGCTCGGCCAGGCCCGTCTCGCCCCAAGCTATATCGCAGACCCTCTCCAAATCAGTCAAACTCTCCAGCAGAGCAAAGGGAGCCGTAGTCGCGTGATTCGAGAATAGAGTCTCGAAAAGGGCAAACCACAAGAAGGAGCGCGCCAGCTGCTCCGCCGTCACCAGGCCGGTACCACGGCAATAGGCCCCAATACTGGCCATAATCCGCATCTCCACATCGTTGTACAGCATGCCCAGGCCCCTGCGAGGAAGAGGCACAAATCCCAACAGCTCAGCCAGCACCTCCTTAGATATCCTGTCTCTCCAACGTACTGGCCCTCCTTTGAAGGAAAGCCCGGTGATAGCAGCAAAATCGGTGGGAGTCACCGTCACCTCGCCCCAGCTCAGATGGAAGGTGTGGGTGGTATCCCACCAATACTCAGACAAGCCTAGGAAGATACTCTTGTTCTTCCTCGTATCAGAAATCCCGGCCAAGTTCTCCACGAACGCGTCCAAGCCGAAAGCATAGACCAATCTCTTAGGGCTCGGCCTGCCCTCCATAGAGATATCCGGCAACTGCTGCCACAGCTCCACTACGGCCTCGAGCGACCCTCGGGACTTCATCTTCTTGGCTTTCCCAGACAAAAGCCCCTCATCCTGCAGGTAAACACAGCAAAGGTACATCAGTTACAGTACTTAATGAAAATTACCAAAAGGAAACCAAAGCATAAAAAAAAAGTTCGTCACAAAACACGGCACACATTGCACACAATTTTCACATGTAACCCGTCACAAAACACGGCATGCATTACACATAATTTTCCCCATGCAGTCCGTCACAAAACACGGCACTGTAAGTGCTCCAATTTGAGTTGTTAGAATTTTCGTTAGAAAATTAACGAAAGTTTTAACATTTCTAACATTTTTAACAATTCCTAACATTTCTAACAAAGTGGGGGTAGATTAGGCATTGCCATTTAAAGATAAACCATGGAAAGAATCCTAAAAAGCAAAAGAAGGGTCAAAAACCCGAAATGGAAGTGGCTGGAACATTTTATGGTGGCTTAATTTGAATTTTATTCTTCTCGTCCAAAGCACAGTGCAGCATTTAATGCACCAGGCACGCCATAAAGACCATCCGCGCGGATGGGAATGTAAAATTCCAGGGCCTATAAATTGAGGCCTTCAGTCACAGAAATAGGAGAGACAACACATTTTCACAACTGCACCTTGGCGAAAATAGGGAGAAAATAGTGAGAATTCACTAGAATTGTCACTCTTTTCTTGATTATCTTCCCAAATCACCCCACTCACTCTCAAATTCAAACCCTAAACACATTAAATCCTTGAATCCATTCAACACAAACTCAAAAGAAGATAGGTATAACCTCCCTCTTCTTACCCTAAAATCTCTCATCCATGCATGCATTTTCAAACTCCAAAATGTAGTTTGTTCATCTTCTTGCCCTAGATCCAAGAAGATCACCATGGAAGTTCATCTCCATGGTTGATCTTCTACAAGGATCAAAATTCTCTTCAAAGTGTTCTTACTTACTTGCAAATGCATTTTCAAAACCCTAAAAATCATTTTCATACATCAAATCTTCATTTTCAAAGGATAAAATTCCCCTTCCCAAGCAAATGAAGTGCTTAGTCCTAATGTACCCTAAGGATGGCTTGATATAGTTGATTCACCACTAAAATGTCAAGTGATCACTAATCAAAGCCTAAGTAAATGGGGACAAGCATGAATGCAAAACCCCCTTTAAAATCATGTTTTCCTTCTTGAGAAGTTGCTGTCCAGTAGCAATTTTCTAAGACCCCAGTCCATGGTCTAATTTTTTGGACACAGATAAACTTGGAATTTGGTGTTGACTACAAAACACTTTTTGTAGCCAACATCCAGATATTTCCATACATATTTTTACTTTATTTTTTGCGTGAGTAAAACTCCCTTTTTCAAATTATCTTTTAAAGGTCAGTTCCTCAGTCTCTGGAAGTCCAGATTTCATATCTAAGATTTCCAGAAGGTTTTAGTCCACCAAATCATCTCCAAAATGGAAAATTCTTTCAGAAAAATCTTATTTGAGGTGTATGGAACAACTTTCATTCTCTGAGTTTTCTCATATTATGAATTTTTGAAGCCCTTAAATCCATTTCAAAGTCAAGTGTCCACTGCCTTTTTCATTCTGGCAGAAATGTGTTTCAACTTCAAAAAATCTTTTGAGCCCCAAAACTCAACCCAAAAATCATACCAAAAATCATGGGATTTGTTCAAAGTCTAATGAAGAGTTCCCAATTTTTACTTTTCAGATTCAACTTATTTTGGCCAAAGTAACACACACACACACACACACGCCCACACACACACACACACAAATGATTTTAAATGTTTGGAAGACTCGTTTTACGAGGCATTCCGGGTGAACACTAACGTTCTTCCCGGCGTGTAACGTGACCTCCGAACCCAAATCTCTGATCTCGGGCATTTTTCAAAGTTTTGGCCCTTAAAACAAAAATGGCGTGGCGACTCCGTTTGATTTCAAAAATCGGGCGACATCATCACAGTGGCGACTCCGCTGGGGAAGTAAGCTTTATTTTAAAAAAAAATGATATTTGGTATATTGGTGGAAACCATTAAACTTCCCGTTATCGCCTCCTAACACGAGTCGTGGATAAATTTTGGTTTAACAATCCCACGTACCGGTATCATTGTTTTCAAAAAAAAGAAAAGCTTTTGAGGGTCAAGCTTCCGTCCCGGCATTTAAAATCATTTGTGGTGTGTGTTGGTTTTTCACATTTTCGTGTTGTTTTGGTCGCCTCGGAAAAGTCAAAATTTTGACTATCGGACCCGTTGACTTGAATTTTGAATTATGTGTTTATGTGCTTATGTGTGCATTTACTTTCAAAAAAAAAATTTCAAAAAAGAATTTCAAAAAAAAAGAATTTCAAAAAAAAAAAGGAGTTTCAAAAAAAAAAAAGAAAATTTTCAAAAAAAAATCATGCATCATTCTTTTTAAGACACATGAAAAATTTCTATTTTACTCAGAAAAAGAAGATAGACTGCTTGCACACTACGCGCACGTGGCCTTACACTGCACACTACGTCCCTAACCCGGGGAAATCCCTGTCGCGGCCCGTTTGGTCTTATTACGCCTCTCGGTGCAAGCACGGGACTACCCAAACATCCCATGGAGCCTCGTGTCGACCATGCACTTGTCCGTGACACACTTTGTCCGAGACCCGGTTGGTTTTTAGTACAGTATGTGTCATGCCACATGCATTGTATAGACCTTTCCTTTCAAGCCTTAGTCGGCATACCAAGTCAATATCTTTCGGGACCCTAATCGGTCGAAGTTACGCCGGTTTTCCGTCATGGACTTTGACCGAGATATTGGCCAGCGCCTTGACTTTGACTACGGCGGCACAAATTATACACGACTTCCCGGCATGACAGAGTCATCAAGGATTAATGATTATTCCATGCCTAATTACGGCCTAATTGACGACAAGTCAAGATCAATTGTGGACATTCATCGGTCCAAATCATGCCGAGCTTTTCGTCGAGCCTCGGACATGATCTTGACTTTTGACGTCGGCTTTGTCCGTAATTTACATCGAATGCTCGTTAAGACTCGATTACCCGCCGGACTTTTAGGATCGTTTTCTTTCGGTCGGTGGGACCCGCTTGCCCTATAGGACCCTCGCCGGGGCATCCACCTGGGAGGTCGAAATACGGGTGGAATACGAGGGGCTTATAGACGTAGTGACGGGGCCCAGCGATCCGGGATCGAGTAGTTTGCGAAAAAGAAGAGCAATCTTTTCCAACCGATTAGGTTAATAAAACATGTTTTAAGTAAACAAGAACAAATAAGCGCATGTTGCATGAGCCCAAAGCCCAAACACCTACCCTCCTTCAATTCTCGAAACATCGAACCCTCGTGCCTTTTCCCCGCGGCTCCTCACAAAGGTTGGTTCCGGACAGGGTCACCGTTTGATCGGTTAGGAAGAGTCAGCGCGTCATCGGCTTCACCGTTTGTTCCGACTCCGGGTTTGAGAATGTACGCATCGGCCGGTAATGATGGGGACAACGTCACTCCGCCTCCGGGACCCCTCGGACGAACGGCGGTGGAATCGGTTAGCGAACGAGATGAGGTTACGACGGGAAGCACGGTGAATAGCCTTATGGAGGCTATTAAGAGCCATGGTTTGGCCGCCGGCCTCAATCCCGATGGCACCTTCACCGTGGAAGAGGAAGAGGATGCCAATCCCACTCTCGGTCGCCACGATTACTCCAGGATGCCACCGCCCACCTCCTATGGTACCACTACCGAGAACCCATGCTCCTCGATCTTCGGGTCGGTCGGCCCCCGGCTTCGGACCACTTGGATCCACGCACGCGGCCCGACGGCACAAATCGGTTCACGGTTCCTCGGTGGGGACAAAGCCGATCACGGAATGTCTTCTCATGGTTGGGGTTATCTCGGAATGCCACGGCTAATTGGGATCCCGCCACGGTTTGGAACCGATCAATCCAGCCTTCGCGGCAACGGTTCAAGGGCCACAACAACGGTTCGGCATGCCTCAGCGGCCGTCGGGAGCCCCTCCTCGAGAATGATGCTAGCTCGTTGCTCCTCCCACGGCTTTCACAAACCCATTTCTCACTCGGGGTTCGATGGGTTGCAAACCTCCATCCCGGTTTCATCGGAATCACCGGGACCGCAGTACCCCCGGGTTATACACCATCGCCTCGGCCCGGCCATGCAATTCAACGATCGGGGACGGCGATCCGCACCTAAGCCTACTTATGGGCCCCACTCTGGAAATCCAAGCTATCCGGCTACATCGGGGTGCCTCCATCCACTTTGCCGGTTGAAAATCAACGGCGAGCCGCAAGGTTCTATCCCTTTGCCCAAGCTCCTACTCATGCTCCCGGGGTAACTCGGCCCGAGGACGGGTTTTCACCTACGTCCCGGGCCGGCCATTCCATCCACCGATCTGCCTCCGGTGGTAAACCCCCTCTCCGGTTCAAATTCCACGGCTCCGCCACAAGACCTTAACCTGGCACAGTTCATGGAGCAACACAAGGAAATGAAAGCACGGTTCTTGAATTGACCGCTAAGAAATACGCCTTAGGCCTACGGACCCGGACTCCATTGTTCCCCTTTGCCTCACAAATTCGTGATGCCTAACTTGGATCTCTTTGATGGGGCTGCATGCCCAAAAACTCATGCGGACACGTATACCTTGGCAATGAAGGCCAAAGGGATGTACCAATCGGCGGTTGGGCGACTATTTGATCTATCTTTGAAATCCGAGTGCCTTAAAATGGTTCTTTCGTTTGAAACCCGAGGCCGAACTACGTGGGACCAGATTACTAATGCCTTCACGAGAAAAGTACAAGGCCAACTTGGAATGGGAAACAAATAGAGTTGATCTGCGAGACAACGGTGCGGCGTCAGACGAGAATGTTGGGGATTTCTACAAGCGGTGGAATGCGAAACTTCGGTGAGATGGCAATCCCTCCTTACGAAGAGGAGCAAGCTGGACATCTTCCGGTCATGCACGAAACCACATCGAGAGCCTCCCTCGGTCACTTCCCGTACTCGAGACTTACGGGCCATGGTTAACTCCGCGGCTAAGTTTGAAAAGGCTTACAATCGGCAACCATTCTTGCACACCTTCTGAGATATCGAGCTCCTCCTTCAAACGCCGCCCTGCTCTGCTAAAGGCAAAGAGATGATTAATTACGCGGGACGGGGAATGTAATAACACAACTCCTTTTGCTCCCGAGAAAACCGGCCGAGCCCGGACCACGGGTCATGAACCTCGAAAACTTTGGAATGCCTACGAACGACATCTTTAGGGGGTGGTGAAAGAAGGCTTCTTTGCGACCTTTGGAGAATTTCCAACCCGGGAATCCGAATGCTCCTGTGGATACCTCAAAGTATTGTGCTTTTCATCAAGCCCATGGACATCTATCGGATAAGCTGCTTTACTACGAAAAAGGCAATCCGAGGACTAATAGAGCAAGGAAAGTTGGAAGGCCCCGAAGGGGCCTAATACGATCAAAAATCCTGCGCAAGGAACCATAATCGAGGTGAATATGATTGAATGCGGAGAACCTTCGCATGCCCGGGAAGATGCCGATGAAGGTCCCCAAATACCCATGGCCAACCTTGTCGAGGATCACGAATTCGGATTCCCCCTCGGCCTTGAGGATATTGAGCGAATCAACCCACCTTGGTCTCATGTCGGAGACTTCACTGCAAGAATACGAGGCCCGCTATTTCTCGGATGAAGGGAAAACCGATCTTGAAGAAGCTGGGGATGTTCGGTCAAAACATGAGAGAACCATTTACACAAGATGGTTAGAACAATCAAGAAGAATCGAGCAAGAAAGCTTAGGCGAGCGCCGTCTTGGGGCTTATCGGCAAAGAGGCCGAGGAGCATGCGGAGCTAGTACACTTACTGCAAGTTGGCTTTGGGAGAGGCCGAATATGATCCGAGAACGGCGAAGAATCGGAAGAGGAGGACTCCTTCTATATCTGCAGGGAGTCAAATACGTGCCACCCCCTCTCACTCTTCCCCCGCGGTTTACGGGAGGAGAAGGCGAGTCGCAACTATCACTTAGGGAATGGGAGCATATGACAATTTCTGCGGTGCACGCACCCATATTCCCCTAACGGGTTTGATCGGCGTTCCCTCTCGGCCGAAATCCCGGTAGTATGGGAAGATGATTCCGATGGCAGCGATGACGATGATGATGACGAGAGCGAAGAGTCAGCGAGGCCCCGGATCCGGAATCAATGCGGAACAATCATGCCGGAAATGAGCCCGTGGGAGCCGAGGCACAATGGTTGGTTGTCGGCAAGCGACGATGAAGAACCACCGGAAAATGCAAGTCAAATGCCAATGGGGATGGGTCCCCAGGCGCACCTCGTAAGATGCACTGCGGTCGGTGTCCGGATACTTCGAGAGGATGAGGGACAACAAAGCCCGCGCCCGAGATCCGTACACATCCAAAATCCTAGAACACAATGTTCCTTATAAGAACCTAACCGGTGAATGGAAAGGGTTCATTGAAGCTGCAGTCGAGAATGGAGGGTTTCGGCGACCGGAAGATGAAGAATTCGTAAACGTCATCGGATCTTTTTCTTCTTTCCCGAACGGATGGCATAACAACCGTAAGGGTCACAAGGGCCGCTTGAGCACGGCGAGTGCTGCAAATCGAAAAGGGTTATTGATCTGAACGTCTCCCGGTGGCTTTCATACCTATGGATCCACATGACGCCTTCCTAATTGCTCCGAGTGCCGACAATGGACCCGGGTGCTCCTTATTTGGACCCCGGATCTATCGAGCTGCTACATCGAACTCCGAGGGGAACGTTGCCTATCCTTCACTTGTGGCTGCCCTACTTGCAAGGGTGAAAGAAAGAAGATGTATGATGAAATGGAGGTGATAGCCGTAAGACCGAAGATACTTCGGAAGACGAATATGAAACGAGAGGATATGAAGGCCATGAAGTTTCTGAGTGCGAGCACGTGGATGTCTTAGAATTCAACACGCCTACCATGCTTTGGGGAAAGGGTTTTCGGGCATCCGATCCGGGTGATAGTCGAAGATCGATAGAGAGGGAAACTAACTCCCATCCGCCCAAATGAGAAAATAACCATGGTCGAGATCAAATCCACCCCGGAACAAAGTAACACTCCTTGTCGGGGTTACCCAAGAAGAGGTCACCTTCCCCGAATGTATGTCGGCTCTCGAGAAGTCACGGAAACCGGCATGATACCGGATGCACCTCCCACACGAGAATGCTATAATCATTTCCGGCTACGAGTATTATAGAAAGGAACCGAGAATGGTTGCACTATACCGGGGATGAGATCGAAAAGCCGCCGAGCCCCGACAATAGCGACTCTTGTTGTATGATAACTATGAGCAAGGCGAGACTATGGGAGCGAATCGGAGGATGCCCTAGCTCTGTGGGCCATCCGAGGGGCAACAACACAACCCCGGACTCAAAGCTTGTGACTTGGGAAGCGGTTATAAGGGCCGCCCGGGGAAGGAGCCGATGCGGCTCGGCCCCTCACCGTTGCTAGACTCCGTCGGGCCCGGTGGCCGATAGCCAAAAAAGGCTCCCCGTTGACCTTAGCGGCGTTGAAGAAATCTAGTCAGAAGCAGCGATGAGGAAGTTAACTGTTGACCCGATCCGGGCAAATCTTCGAGGGAATCCCAAGGCGAGATAAGAAGGCCACGAATCAAGCACACGAGGAGAACCGCCGCCCCTATGCTAAGGCAGTAGAAGCTCGACCCGAGAAAAGAGGATCCCGTGCTCACCCGGTTGAAGCAAACACGGGCCAACATCTCTCTATGGTCCCTGCTCACCTCATCCTATCCCCACAAGCTAAAGGCTGGAAGAAAGCCTAGCCCGCACCTTGGTCCCTATTGATGCTACTCCCGATGACGTGGTACGGTGATTGGAAACATCCACTACGGGAACATAATCACTTTCACGGATCTCGACCTCCCTCAATTTGGGGCTGATCATAACGAGCCTCTCTTCATCACGGTCCAATTGGATGAACGACGCCTCCCTCGGGTCTGGTTGATAATGGGTCAGGAATGAACATTCTTCGGCAAAGATCATGAGCACCTTGACATCAAGTCCACGGACTTAAAACCTTCCTCCCTCACGGTCAAAGCTTACGACTCGACATCTCGAGCGAGTCCTTGGAGTTGCTACTTTGGACCTCTGGTTTGGCCAGAAATTGATACTGTGGAATTCCGGGTTATTGACATCCCGATCACTTTTAATGCCTTATTGGGAAGACCTTGGCTGCACCGAGGTCAAGGGTCGCCTCAAGCCTCCACCGGTGTGTGAAATTCGTCTCGAATGGGGACACGACGACCATTTATGGGGATTTAGTCACCTTGGAGGGCACGGATACGGGTGGAATACCTATTACGGAAATCAAACATGATGAGGAAGGTCTCATGCTAACGGGCTTCACGGTCGAGCCTCCCAAAGCCCAAGTGTGCAACATAGATCGACAATCACCGGGATAAAATCCCTCAGGTCTTGAAAATGATGAGAAAGATGAGCTATCTACTGGCCTCGGTCTAGGGAAACACCAACAAGGAACTCACAAACTCATCGAGGTGAAAGGACGAAAACTCGCCACGGCACAGGATATGAGGCCTCCTCGGTGGACACTTTGCAAAAGGAAAAGGATTTGAAGCTATCACGGGAAGGGTCCCGGTCGACGACCCTAAATCTCTCCCTTTCGGTCCTAATTTGGTGACTACTTTGTAAAGGGTCCCACACAACCGGGTAACATCACGAGCCCACTCTTACGGAAGGGTGGTGAAGCTACGAGGATAGCCTTAACAAGTTCGGGGAGCCAAAGCTAACCCGGTCCGTAGAATGTTTTGGACCTACCCAAGATACCGGGGCTACCACTACCATGAAGAGTGAGTACACTTTCAAAGGCGTGCCAAGCCTAGTGGAACAGTTCGAGAAGCTCACAACCACAATTCCTACTGCCCGGGAAGGTCCGAAACACGAGTTTGAATTGACCGTGCCGAAAGCCAAAGCCACGAAGTCTTTTCGAGATGATTGGGATGGTCCGATTATGCGGCGGTTATTCGGGGAAGAGATCAGTGCCGGACTGATTGATTTCGGCTCGATCAAAGAAATGGTAGCGATGATCGAGGAAGGAGAACGAAGCGAGACGGCCCCGAGTCATGAGGCCTCGACGGCGATGCCATTAAAGAATCGGGAAACTCTCTCGGGCCCGTCCGCGACCAAAGAAGAAATGATCACCAAGCTGGATTGGTCCCCGTCCCTTTGTGTCAATCTAGTTAGAGTCCTCCGAGTCCTTCATGGTCAAGATTAAGTCTCTAGAGTCGTCAGATGGCCTTACGCTGAAGACTACGAGTACGTAGCAAATCTTTGTATTTCCTTTCGTTCCTAATGAAATGACGAACCTTTACGAGTATCCCTTGATTGCCACTTTAACTAATGATAAATTAATTAATATTTTTTTTTAAAAAAGGAACATTTAATAATGATTCATTAGATAAAGAAGCAGACACATTAAATAAGCAAAAAAAAAAAAAGAGAACAAAAATATTTAAGCAGGTTGTTCGGAAAGAGGAAAATCGAGCCCAAGCTGCCGAAGAGGTTTTGACAAGTGTGAATTTGGAAACTGCGGAAGAGCCTAAAGAGACGCAGATTGGTGATTTCTTGAAGGAAGCTGGAAAGGATGCCTTACAAAATCCTACAAAATCCTCAATTCAAAGAAAGTAGCCCTCTTCATCAAAGAGAACATCATATGCGGATACGGGTTGCCGGCGAAATCATCTCGAGATAATGGATCCCACTTCGAAGGGAATGCGACGAGTGTGGCGGAATTAGAATAACCCGTCACAAGTCATCTCCTACGGGCCCCAAACCAACGGAGCCGTCGAGGCGGCAAACAAGACTACGGAAAACATCATCAGGAAAATGGCATCCGAGGCGAGAGATTGGCCCGAGAAGCTACACCTGGCACTCTGGGGCTACAGAACATCCGTCAGAACGGCAACCGGGGAAACATCGTTTGCCCTCACCTACGGAATGGAAGCCGTACTCCCAATCGAGCTAGAAATCCCCTCACTCTGTGTGCTGTTGGAGAGTCGGATCAACGAGGTCGAATGGCTCCAAAGTTGCCATGATGAATTGGCCCTGCTAGATGAGCGCCGGCGAAGGCCATGGAACACATCCGAGCCTACCAAGGGAGAATGGCGAGCTTTCGACAAGAAAGTAAAACATCGGGAGATTAGGGAAGGTGACCTCGTTTTGAAAGAGAAGCCCCGGTCCGTATCAACCCCCTCGGCAAATGGGAGCACATGCAGGTCGGGCCATATGTCGTCCGAAAATCTTCTCCGGAGGAGCCATGCAACTTGCGGACCTCGACGGAAATCCTTTTGTACACCCGGTGAATGGTGACAAGGCTGCGCGAGATACTACGCGTAAAGCACCGAGTCAAAAAAAAACAAAAAAAATATATCAAAAAAAAAAGAAGAGAAAAGTGCTAAAAGAGTAATACCCAGCTAGGTTGAAAACCCGAAAAGGGCGGCCTAGGTAAAAAACAGGGTTGCACCAAAAAAAAAAACAAAAAAAAAACAAAAAACAAAAAAAAAACGGGTCGAACTACGGAGACTGAGCCCTTTGTCCAGAAGGGAACGTAGGCGGCCGGAAACGGTTCGGTCTAAAACACAAATAAAAGTCATACTCGACATCAATACAACGATCGAGACCATGAAAGCGTCTCGAAAAACTCTAAAGCAATTCACATATTCATTACGAGTTAAAAGCTTTTTGATGAGTCTAAGCCCGGTTCATTCCTACAAGCGGCAACTGCTAAAAAAACTAAGATACATAATCAAACTAATGTATGCGCTACAACAAGAAAGGGATACTCGGAAAACTTCGAGAATCACTCCAAGCCACTCGTGCTTGGCCTCTCCCCTCTTCTTCCCCCTTCGAGTCTTCTTCTTACGAGCAGGAAAAATGTCGGTCTTCCTCCTACCAAGCTCTGGTATAGGAACAGGGATCTATCAAACCGGCCTCTGTCGGGGCCTTAGTGGCCCTAGCATCATCTCTCATCTCCTGTAGCCTAGGCGGTAGCATAGGAGTCCTCCTCTCTGTCTCTTGACATAAGCCTCATAGTCGGTCACAATATCCCGCTCCGGTCGTGAGGGTTGGCCCTCGCCTCGGCCCTCCTCCTTTCCAGCTGTCGGGTCCTCCGCACCCACAATGGCCTCACGCCGTCTCAAAATAGCCATCGAGTCTCCCCCAAATGCCTCTCGTACCAATCCGGGTACCAAGTGGTCGAGAACACGGGTCTCGGACGCGAGGATAACCCGAGGAGGAAAGACGTCATACCTCCATACTCGGGAAAGAAAGGAAAACACCGAAGGATCATCCATAGAAGCGAAGCCACCACCACGGTGGCTATATCATCAAAGTCCTCCAAAGGAACTGCTCCAAGCCGAGCTGTCTCGAGAACCAAAGCCGGAATGTAGAAGCTGGGCAGAAAGCCCGGAAGCATGACCACATGAGACCCGTCTGAAGTACTCTCCGAGTCTCCACCCGCCAAGGCACCGACCATCGATATCTTCGGTTTGGCGACCAGCCATCCATCGCTCCCATGAGCCACGATCATCAAAATCTCTGACAACCCCTCTCTGGCGAATGTCGAGGCTTGATCATATCCGATGTCTCCCGAAGAACCCCGGGCGTTCCATTAGCCACAAAGTCAAGAGAAGCGGGCTGCCCCGTGCATATACCGTCTCCCGGTAGCTTGACTATCGAGAGCATGAAAAGTCTCCCCCGGGATCAAAGGTACAACATCTACGCAGCGACAATGAACAACGATATCCGGCGAGACCGATGACAAATCCCGAAAAGAATAGACCATGAACAAGGTACCAAACATGCAAAGTGCAAAGGCATCCCAATAGGCATCATCAATCAAGCCTAAGCTCCTAAATCTATCGGGAAGACCGGAAATATCAAAGTGATCGGGACTACGGATCATACCTTGTGCTTCCTCAGGGAAAGATGAAGGAGGTTGCACAACCTATCAACGAAAGAGGCCCCTCAGGGCAAAGGAACCGCAATCTCTTCCACCTCCAGGGCCACCAAGCAAAGCCCGAAATTCTTCGACGGTCGGAACCACTTCATTGTAGGAAAGGCAAAAGACGTGCCTTCTAATATCCCAAAATGAGGAAGAAGCTCTCAAGAGGTCATAGTCAGGAACCAATTCTTTGAGGACCATAAGCACTTCACCTTGTACCTTTCTTCGAAAAATGACCTCCTCTCTTGCATAATCTCTCTACACCACTCCTTGAACTTTTCAAAGAATGACATTTGGATTTCTTTGGATAATTTTGGAGAATTTTGGGCATTTCCATGGCTTTTCCCTCCTTTCTCCCGAAATTCAGTTTGAGCTGAAGAAGATGAAGTTTCGAGGTGGCATTTATGGGCCAAACCAGATCCAACCACCGAAATAAATGAACTGCTGTCAGATTTCAAGCCCATCCGCGCGGACGAATTGTCACCCGAGAAAAAAAATCTGCGGCAGTTCAAGCTGCTGCACCACGGAAGAAATATTTTCATCCCAGCTGCTCAAAACGAGCAAAACACCCCAAGCAGTTCATATACCCAATACTCACACCCTTACCAAAAAACCAAGGCTCATGCAACATTGCATTCATCTTGCGTTGCATTCATAAAAAAATAATAATAATCCTAAATTATTACATTCCAAAAAAAAAAAAAGAGTGTACGTAAAAAAAAATAATAACAAATCCCAGAATCAATCTCAAAAAAAAAATCATCAATCTCGGAAATCGGTCTCGAAGATCGGTCGGTCGAGTCCTCGGTGGTGGGGCTTTTCCCGATCCCTCTTGCGGCTCGGGCCCGCCTCCTCGGTAGCCACGAAAATCTCGGGCTCGAGAATCGTCCTCGTCTCCGAGAGAGGCTCGTCGGGACCAACCGGCACGCTACGATACGGCAAGCCAAGATGCGCAAAGAAGTCGTACCCAAATGAAAATGCGTCGGCTTCCTGGACATGCGAGGAAGACCCACCGTGGTGCCAGACATGTCCCTGTCCATAAGGATCTCCGAGAATGACGTGATCCGAAGGTAGTACCACGCGGGGATCAAGGAGAGGAGAAAGAGGAGTCTCAGAAGAAGTCTCAGAAGGAATGGGAGAAGTCTCCCTCTCGACAGGCGCCGGCGGTGCTCGTCTCCTCACCTTACTGGCGAGACCCACAAATGACCATATTCTTGATAAACCTCTTTGCCCCGATCACTGATTCGTCGGCTTCTCCACTACTTTGGCCGGGAGCGCACGGAAACAAAAGCGTCAGAAATAATGACAGGAAAGAAAGGAAAAGACAGAAGCAAAAAAAAAAAAAGAGAGAAGGAGAAGCCATACCTTCATATCCGGACGAGGCCGAAAAGCTCGTGGAACCCGGTCGGGGACGGGGATCTGTACTCTCAACCTAACCCCGTCCTGGACATACGAAAAATCTGATCGAGGGTACCGCGCGACCCCCAACCCCTCTCTCTCAAGAACCTGAGGCGGCTTCAACCTCCACAAGAGAAAATGCGAGTATGACTCGGCTGCCACGAATGTCGAGAAGTGTTGGCCGGCTCGATAAGCATCCCAAGTCTCCGAGTTCTCACTCGGATGCATCATGTCAGGAGGAGGCTCCACCGGAGCCATCAGAGGCGAATTCACGCCATGCTGGCGCGTCACTCTCTCTCCCAGATAATACATGTCGCAGGTCAAGCCTCTCAAGATCCTCCGCTGCACGGTCCATATCTCAGCGCCCTTCAGCTGCTCCACACCAAAACGGTCCCAGGGGTAGAAAATCATCCCCTCATCTGTCTCAGCTCTCACCAAAGGCAGACAATCCGGATACTTGAGGGTCGTGCGCCCCCTGGAACCCTTCTTCTCCCGGGCAAACTTGGACCAGGAACGCATGGCCGGATATGCCCCGACGTACTCTGCCGGCTGCCGCCACATCGTGACGTGAAAGAACTCTAGAGCCCATTACTGCGAAGGTAAAAATCCAATCAATTAAGTACGAAAAAGAATACGTGCTTAAAGAAAAGAGGAAAGCAAAAGAAAGCATACCTCCGGAGGAAACTCGAAGCGATAGAAGGAACTCACTGACCTTCCATTTGTATCTATCGAGCAAAGTAAAGCTCTGCCCGGCCAGCCTCCCCCGGAAATCTCTCCGGCTCTCCACGTCCTCCGGGGACCTCGGCCAAGGCAAAAACGGCCGTCCCTCGGCATGTCCAAACGGTGTGCTCGAAAAGGCAAACCATAAAAGGCCCTAGCAATGCGCTTTCAGGCGCCTATCCTCTCATCCCGTCCTCATAGCTCCGAATACACTCCACAATCTTTCCCTCGACCACAGCATACTCCATCCCCATCCCCTTTTTGGGAATAGGGGAAAATCCCAGAAGGGCCTGCAGGTCCAAGTCGCTGTAACCATCCCGCCACTCAATGCTGCGTCCATTAAAGGGCACGGACCCGTGATCGCGGCGTAGTCGGAAGGCGTAACCGTAGCCTCGCCCCGAAGAAATGAAAAGTGTGGGTCGCGTCCCACCAATCTTTGGGCCAAAGCGAAGAACAGACCCTTACTCTTAGGGAACTTAACCAACCCCCTCAAGCTCTCAATAAACTCATACAATCCTGTCTCGATGACGATCTGTCTCGGACTCATAATCGCCCCCTACCCAAAATCGGAAGCCGGTCCCACAAGTAGATCACAGACTCCACTGACCCCCGAGTCTTCATCTTGCTCAGCTGCTTCGACACGAAGCCATCACCGCCCTGCGATTTCAAAATAAAAGAAAGATGTTAAAAAAAAAAAAAGCACACATTTGCATTTGCACAAAAAGAGCATACACATGCAACACAAAGTTCGGAAGAAAATTCGGCAGCATAACGGCATGCAATGAACCTAGCCCCCTTTTCTTTCGCACAAAAAGAAGACAGTTTTCAGCAAATCCCAATCAACATTCATTCATACAAAAAAAAAAATTCACACATTCATTCAACGGAAGCAAAAATCCGTCCCACTTTTCAAAAAAAAAATCATCATACATCCATCTCATTCATCATCTCATTGCAAAAAAAAAAAAATCCTACATGCATACATTCATTCAACGGAAGTGAAAACTCCGTCCCATTTTCATAAGATAACATGCATACATATCATTCATGGAGTCATCATCTCATTGCAAAAAAAAAAAAAAAGAAAAGGAAGCATACATGCATACATTCATGTCATTGCAACAAAAAGGTCCGTCCCGAATTTGAGAAAATTCTCATCATCTCATGTTTCAAAAAAAAATGGCAAAAATGCCAATTCTTTCCCCAAGCAAAATGCACATTTTGAGTTACCCATATACTCATTGCAACATGCACAACATCAAAATCCAATTTCAGTGTCAAGAACACAATTTTCGAAATTCAAGTCACGATTTTCGAATTTTTCACTACAATTTTCGGACATTAAAAAAAAAATGGCAAAAATGCCAATTCTTTTTCCAAACAAAATGCATATTTGAGTCACCCATATATTCATTACAACATGCGAAGCACCAAAATCAAAATTCAAAACCAAGAACATAATTTCCGGATTTTCATTCATAATTTTCGGATTTCAAAAAAAAAAAAAGAAAAATCACCAAAAATCAATTTCAAACAAAAATCGACAAAGGGATCGAAGAGATTCGAAGTATACCGTTCGGAGACTCGGATCAGAAGCCCAATGTTGCCAAGCATCGGGGTAATGCTCCTCCGCAATCGATTGCGAAAGTGTATAATGTCTCCTCATTCGAACGAGTTCTAATCGCCTCTCGGCAACCGGACCGCGTCCTTGACCATGGATAGCAGCTTCCCCGTGTTCCATTGCTTAAAAAATCGAAGAAATCGGAAGGATTTTAAGGTTTTTGAGCCAAAAATGGCGGAACTCTCGGCTTTCTCTCTCCTCTCTCGCAAGAACTGGAAAATAGTGAAGAAGAAGGAGAAGGGCGGCGCGCCTTTTTAAAACCCCTCTGGACTTCACTCCTATCCGCGCGGATAGGTTTGAAGGGTCAAAAAGACCCTTTTGCCCTTTAAAAATCCAGAACTCTGCAATTTGATCCTAGACTTAACAGGGTTAACCAAAGTCAACCTAAGTTAACCCCTCTTCAAAAGAACTCTCCGGCAGTCAAACGTAAGTCCGATTTCTCCGAGAAAGATAACGGAATCCCGTTTCTTTCATCAAAATCATCAAACGGCAGTCAAACGTAAGTCCGATTTCTCCGAGAAAGATAACGGAATCCCGTTTCTTTCATCAAAATCATCAAACGGCAGTCAAACGTAAGTCCGATTTCTCCGAGAAGCATAACGGAATCCCGTTTCTTTCATCAAAATCATCAACGACAGTCAAACGTAAGTCCGATTTCTCCGAGAAAGATAACGGAATCCCGTTTCTTTCATCAAAATCATCAAACGGCAGTCAAACGTAAGTCCGATTTCTCCGAGAAAGATAACGGAATCCCGTTTCTTTCATCAAAATCATCAACGGCAGTCAAACGTAAGTCCGATTTCTCAGAAAGATAACGGAATCCCGTTTCTTTCATCAAAATCATCAAACGGCAGTCAAACGTAAGTCCGATTTCTCCGAGAAAGATAACGGAATCCCGTTTCTTTCATCAAAATCATCAACGGCAGTCAAACGTAAGTCCGATTTCTCCGAGAAAGATAACGGAATCCCGTTTCTTTCATCAAAATCATCAAACGGCAGTCAAACGTAAGTCCGATTTCTCCGAGAAAGATAACGGAATCCCGTTTCTTTCATCAAAATCATCAACGGCGATCAAACGTAAGTCCGATTTCTCAGAAAGATAACGGAATCCGTTTCTTTCATCAAAATCATCAACGCGGCGTAAAGCGTGTAAGACCGATTTCCCACGAATACGTCATGAATTTCCCCAGCAAAGTTAACGGAATCCCGTTTTCCCCAACAAAAAGCCAAGGAACCCCTCGATTCCATCCTCCGGCATTTCGAACTACGTAAGGGCTTGATTCCCACTAGGGATACGTAGGTAGCCTATCATAGGTCCGACCACTCGACCGGCACGGTTACCCTCTCCTCCCGTGTGAGCAGAAGTCCACCGAAGGACCATCCATCCCAAACCATTAAGGGAAAACGTTTCAAACCAAGGTCGAGGCACCTAAAAGCCATCATCATCAAGGTCCGAGGCACCTATAAAGCCATCATCATCATGGTCCGAGGCACTGAAACGCCATCATCATCAAGGTCGAGGCACCTAAAACGCCATCATCAAGATCCGAGGCACCTAAAACGCCATCTTCAAGGTCTGAGGCACCTAAAACGCCATCATTACCAGGTTGACACCTCAAAATAGTCACTCCAGGGTCACAGACCCGAACTACGACTGGCTTGATTCCTCTTAAGGATACGTAGGTAGCCTATCATTAGGCTCGGCCATCGGACCGAAAATGGTCATCTCTTTATCCCCGGCCGGAGCGGATATACAATTTGGCAAAATGGTCATTCCTATCCCCAGAATAGCGGATATACAATTTCAGACCGAAAATGGTCATTCCTATCCCCAGCAGAGCGGATATACAACTCCAGCCATCAGACCAAAATGGTCATCTCTTATCCCCAACAGAGTTCCTCTCAGCAATCAGCGAGAACTCGCTCACCGTGAGACACCTCAAAATAGTCATTCCTGTGGTCAAAGACCCGAACTACGGCAGCTTGATTCCTCTTAAGGATACGTAGGTAGCCTATCGCTAGGTTCACCACTCGATCACTTGATCATCTGTCAAATATGGAGTCTTACTCTTATCGACGACCCAGCTTCCTTCGAAAGCGCCGTCGCCGAGGGGCTACTTGTAAGTGCTCCAATTTGAGTTGTTAGAATTTTCGTTAGAAAATTAACGAAAGTTTTAACATTTCTAACGTTTTTAACAATTCCTAACATTTTTAACAAAGTGGGGGTAGATTAGGCATTGCCATTTTAAGATAAACCATGGAAAATAATCCTAAAAAGCAAAAGAAGGGTCAAAAACCCGAAATGGAAGTGGCTGGAACATTTTCTGGTGGCCTAATTTGAATTTTATTCTTCCTGTCCAAAGCCTGGTGCAGCATTTAATGCACCAGGCACGCCATCAAGACCATCCGCGCGGATGGGAATGTAAAATTCCAGGGCCTATAAATTGAGGGCTTCAGTCACAGAAATAGGAGAGACAACACATTTTCACAACTGCACCTTGACGAAAATAGGGAGAAAATAGTGAGAATTCACTAGAATTGTCACTCTTTTCTTGATTATCTTCCCAAATCACCCCACTCACTCTCAAATTCAAACCCTAAACACATTCAAGCCTTGAATCCCTTCAACACAAACTCAAAAGAAGATAGGTATAACCTCCCTCTTCTTACCCTAAAATCTCTCTTCCATGCATGCATTTTCAAACTCCAAAATGTAGTTTGTTCATCTTCTTGCCCTAGATCCAAGAAGATCACCATGGAAGTTCATCTCCATGGTTGATCTTATACAAGGATCAAAATTCTCTTCAAAGTGTTCTTACTTACTTGCAAATGCATTTTCAAAACCCTAAAAATCATTTTCATACATCAAATCTTCATTTTCAAAGGATAAAATTCCCCTTCCCAAGCAAATGAAGTGCTTAGTCCTAATGTATCCTAAGGATGGCTTGATATAGTTGATTCACCACTAAAATTTCAAGTGATCACTAATCAAAGCCTAAGGAAATGGGGACAAGCATGGATGCAAAACCCCCTTTAAAATCATGTTTTCCTTCTTGAAAAGTTGCTGTCCAGTAGCAATTTTCTAAGACCCCAGTCCATGGTCTAATTTTTTGGACACAGATTAACTTGGAATTTGGTATTGACTACAAAACACTTTTTGTAGCCAACATCCAGAGCTTTCCAGACATATTTTTACTTTATTTTTTTCGTGAGTAAAACTCCTTTTTTCAAATTCTCTTTTAAAGGTCAGTTCCTCAGTCTCTGGAAGTTCAGATTTCATATCTGAGATTTCCAAATTATCTCCAAAATGGAAAATTCTTTCACAGACATCTTATTTGAGGTGTCTGGAACAACTTTCATTCTCTGAGTTTTCTCAGATTATGAAGTTTTGAAGCCCTTAAATCCATTTCAAAGTCAAGTGTCCACTGCCTTTTTCATTCTGGCAGAAATGTGTTTCAACTCCAAAAAATCTTTTGAGCCCCAAAACTCAACCCAAAAATCATACCAAAAATCAAGAAATTTTTTCAAAGTCTAATGAAGAGTTCCCAATTTTTACTTTTCAGATTCAACTTATTTTGGCCAAAGTAACACACACACACACACACACAAATGATTTTAAATGTTTGGAAGACTCGTTTTACGAGGCATTCCGCGTGAACACTAACGTTCTTCCCGGCGTGTAATGTGACCTTCGAACCCAAATCTCTGATATCGGGCATTTTTCAAAGTTTTGGCCCTTAAAACAAAAATGGCGTGGCGACTCCGTTTGATTTCAAAAATCGGGCGACATCATCACAGGCACACACTGTACAAATTTTCTCAACAGAGGGATTAAGCCCTACACGACACATTTTCAAAAGACCCATCACAAAATACGGCACATATTGCACATAAATTCCCCACAGAGTCCGTGACCAAAAACACGACACACAATACATTATACTTTTTTTCAAAAGAAAAGTCCGTCCCTACACGGCACATACTTTCAGACAAAACCCGTCACAAAACACGGCACATGTCACATTTTTCACAAAATTTGTCCCTACATGACAATTTTCTCACAAAGTACATACAGAAATAGCATAAGGTACAAAACACCAAAGCATGCATTTCAAAGAGAGGCACTTTATTTTTACAAATAAGAGCTAATCTACACATTTTTGCACAAAAATCACATACCCACAATTTTTACATGCTCAATTTCAACAATTCATCACGAATTTCACAAAAAGCATGGCAAATAACAAAAGCCCTAAATATGCGAAAAACTAAAACCTAGTTCTAGCATTCAAAAATTCAAGCAAGGAATCAAGATGAAATTGATTTCTTACCTCCCCGGCGTTCCTAACTCGCCTATTATGCACCTCCGGATTCGGGTACAACACATCCGGGTTCTTCGAAGAAGGCACGAAGGAGATGCAATTCCTTTGAAGCTCCGTCCTTTGCTCGATCGCCTCTTGGCTCCGTTGACGACGTCCTCTCCTTGCTCTTTCCGCCATTGACAAGCAATTCAAGCTAAGTGTGGAAGATTTTCTAAGGATTTTGGGACAACAATGGAGTTTTCTCCTTCTCTCTCTCTGGTTTTTGCGAAACTGGAAAAAGAAGAATGAAGGGTTGCCTCGGTTATGTAGACGGTCAAAACCTGGGAACTGTAAAAATCAGCATTGGTCCGTACGGACTTCTTTGCAGAAAGAGAAAATCCGTACGGACCTCTTTGCAATATAACGCCAAATTACTTCTTTGCCTTTATAATCTTTGCCCCTGGCTGTCCAAAGGCCTATTTCAGCAGATCCAATGCAGTTTGGTCCTTAACCCAACAAAACCAACACCGACCGTCATCGTAAGCCCGGATTTTGCCCACTAAACGGCAACACCAACCCCGGCCGTCATCGTAAGCCCGGATTTCGCCCACTAAACGGCAACGCAAGCACCGGCCGTCATCGTAAGCCCGGATTTCACCCACTAAACGGCAAGTCAAGCACCGGCCGTCATCGTAAGCCCGGATTTCGCCCACTAAACGGCAACTCAAGCACCAGCCGTCATCGTAAGCCCGGATTTCGCCCACTAAACGGCAACTCAAGCACCGGCCGTCATCGTAAGCCCGGATTTCGCCCACTAAACGGCAACTCAAGCACCGGCCGTCATCGTAAGCCCGGATTTCGCCCACTAAACGGCAACTCAAGCACCGGCCGTCATCGTAAGCCCGGATTTTGCCCACTAAACGGCAACACCAACCCCAGCCGTCATCGTAAGCCCGGACCTCGCCCACTAAACGGTGAAACAAGCGCGAAAAGGAGCCAGCACCTCCAAGCATAAATCCAAAGGCACAAAACGCCTCCAAAACGCCAGATGGTGAATCAACCACCGGCCATAAAAGTAAGCCCGAAGTTACCTTCTCAGCGAAAAAAGCCCCTACAAGGCCACAATATCCCCAGCAGATGAACACCGGCAGTCATCGTAAGTCCAACCTTTTCCCCAGCAGACAAAACGCGAGACATTCACACCTCTCACAATCAAAGCTCAAGGCAGCCATGCCTTCGCAAACCGCAGTCAGAAGACGAATCAAGTCCTCATACATGACATACCTCCAGCCCGAAAGGCTTTAAATCACTAAGTCCGGGAGACTGCATAAATCAGCCAAACTACTATCTCCAGCCCAAAAGACTTTAAACAACTTGGTCCGGAAGCCCGTATAAACCTCCCAAAAACATCATCTCAGGACACCACCATGTCTTCGCAATCGACCTCGGCGGTCACCACATCCTTAGGGCACCACCATGCCCTCGCATCATCTTAGGATGGGACACGTCCTCCTACACCACAAACCGATCTTCTCGTAAGATTACCCATCTTCTAGTAAGATTATACACCCCAGGACGCCTCCACGTCCTTACCATCGACCAATACGGTTAACCCCACGACGCCTCCACGTCCTTACCATCGACCTATATGGTAACCCAGGACACCTCCACTTCCATACCATCGACCTATACGGTCACCCAGGATGCCTCCACGTCCTTACCATCGACCTATACGGTCACCCAGGACGCCTCCACGTCCTTACCATCGACCTATACGGTCACCCGGGATGCCTCCACGTCCTTACCATCGACCTATACGGTCACCCGGGATGCCTCCACGTCCTTACCATCGACCTATACGGTCACCCAGGACGCCTCCACGTCCTTACCATCGACCTATACGGTCACCCGGGATGCCTCCACGTCCTTACCATCGACCTATACGGTCACCCAGGACGCCTCCACGTCCTTACCATCGACCTATACGGTCACCCGGGATGCCTCCACGTCCTTACCATCGACCTATACGGTCACCCATGCCTCCACGTCCTTACCATCGGCCTATACGGTCACCCGGGACGCCTCCACGTCCTTACCATCGACCTATACGGTCACCCAGGATGCCTCCACGTCCTTACCATCGACCTATACGGTCACCCAGGATGCCTCCACGTCCTTACCATCGACCTATACGGTCATCCCAGGATGCCTCCACATCCTTACCATCAACCTATACGGTCACCCCAGGATGCCTCCACGTCCTTACCATCGACCTATACGGTCACCTAGGACGCCTCCACGTCCTTACCATCGACCTATATGGTCACCCAGGATGCCTCCACGTCCTTACCACCGACATATACGGTTACCCAGGATGCCTCCATGTCCTTACCACCGACCTATACGGTCACCCAGGATGCCTCCACGTCCTTATCATCGACCCATACGGTCACCCCAGGACGCCTCCACGTCCTTACCACCGACCTATACGGTCACCCAGGACGCCTCCACGTCCTCACAATCCACCCACGCGGTCACCCACAGGATACCATCACATCCACACACAGAGTTTCAGTCAAAGGACATCTCCCGTCCTCATGTACAACAACACTCACCCTATACACGAACTATGGTCAGTCTTGATTCCCGCTAGGGATACATAGGAATCCTATCACAGGGTCTAGCCAACTGACCTAAACGGTCACACAACAGGACACCGCCATGTCCTCACACACCGACCTACACGGTCACTTCCTCTCCCAGCACGCGATCCAGATCAGGACCCTTATCTTATTGACGACCCCACTTCCTCCGTAAGTGACGTCGTCGAGGGGCTTCTGTAAGTACCCCAATCTGGATCACCCTCTTCCGAGCACACGGGAAACAACGCAGACTCACAATCGCAGTCTCGAAGACCCGTGACACTCAAAACCCTCAAAAACCCCCAACCAAACCAAGGGAGGGACCTTTCTGGGACAAAAAAGCACAAAAGAACTTTAGAGGAATTTTTCAGAAACTGGAAAAGCAAATGTGGTCCGTACGAACCTCTTTGTTTTATTGATTACTGAATTCTCTTAAAGTCTAAGTTATTCCCTCAAATCCCGGGAATAATAATTACTCAGCTACATGGTTGGTCCGTACGGACCTTTATGCATGCTAGGTTGGTCCGTACGGACCTCTTTGCTACCAGACACCATCATTGCTGAATCTTCTTAAAGCCCACATATTCCCTCAAATCGAGGAAAACCAAAAACTTTGATTACCTTGATGGTCCGTACGAACCTTATTGCACAAATCTGAGTACTATAAATAGATGGCTCCTCCTCCCTCATTTCACACATCTCCCTCTTCTCTCCTCTCCCCCCAGCCTTCTGGCACCCCTCTAAGTCCTCTCGAGGCACTCCCGGCCCCTTTCGGATCCTTTTGAGGCCTTTCGAGCTCCCTTGTGGTGCTCCGAAGCCTCTCCGAGCGCTCCCGCGACGCTCCTACGCTGCCCCGAGGCACTCTCGAGGTACTCTGAGGCCCCTCGTGGTACTCCGAGGCCTTGTCTGGTCTTTCCCGAGGCGTCCCGGCTCTTTCCAAGTCAAACCAGCAACTCGAACGCACGCCAAAACTCTGCCCGAGTGACTCTTGCCATTCCAACGCACGCCGAACCTCTGTCCGAGTGATCCCTGTGATCCCAACGCATGCCGAACCTATGCCCAAACGCAACCTACAATCCCAACGCACGCCGAAACTCTGTTCGCAGACAACCGGCTCATCCCGAAGCAATCCCGGTCCGTACCGGAACACTGTTCCATCCTCAAACACTATTCCCCAGCGAAAGACAGACACGAACCAACATTGGTAAGGCTTCCTTCCATTACTATTTCAATACATTTCAATAAAGCAGTGTACAATGTAGACATCCGATACAACATGCATTTTTAAAAGCACATACACACACACACACAACAGTTAAAGAATATAAGGGGTACCGAAAGACTCGTTTTTACGAGGCGACTCGGGTGAGCTCTAATATTCTAATATTCTCTTCTCGAGGAGTCATCTGACCTCCGAACTCAAAAATCTCATCACACAAAAACAGTTTATTTATAAACTGATGCCCTTTTTCAATGTTTTGGGCTTAATAAAAACGGCGTGGCGACTCTACAAGTAAAACACAGTGAGACACCTCCAACCGCAAAACGGAATGAGCCAGATGCCGGGCCGCGATCGCATTGCCTATCGGATTCGGGCGACTTCCCGAATGCGAACGCACAAAATGCGAGATGTGTCGGGGCCAAATCCGCGCGCGAGCCAGATCCGGATAATTTCAGGAATGTATTGGGGGCCCTAATCCGGTGGATCATACTCTTACGGTTCGGGATGGATTGGCTGTTATTGATGATTTATGGGAGCTGATTCCGAGTCATTTGAGGGAAATCATTCAGAGGGTCCGTTTTGATATGGATAGGGAGGATAGGGTGGTTTGTACTTTGAAAAAATCAGGTATGTTTGAGACCTCAGTTTGGTGGGATCATTATCGTATTCGGAGTCCTTTGGTGGACTGGGGTGCTAAGATTTGGCACAAACAAATTCCTACCAAGGTTAGTGGTTTCTGGTGGAGATTGATGCAAAATGGTCTCCTAGTTAATACTAGATTGGAGGAGAGGGGTTTTAATATTCCCCCGAGATGCGTTTGCTGCCCTTTGGGGGGAAACAGGGAGACTATTACGCATTTGTTTTTTCATTCGACGATGGGTCTTACTTTGTGGCAACATTAGTCCTCGTATTTTGGTATTGGGTATCATTATACGGACTTGCAGCATTTATGGGATATTTGGTGCAGGGGTTAATCCAAGAGATCGCAGATTGGGCTGGTGAGGATGGGAATTATGATGTTTTTTTGCTGGGAATTATGGAAGGCGAGATGTAAAATGGTGTTTGATGGAAAATAGATGGAGAGTGGTGCTATCATTGATGGGGTTCATCATGCGTTGTTGGATATGTGCTCATCTTTGGTTCCTAAGGGTAAGCCAACAGCGGAGGCCAGGGACATTTTAATGAATTTGGGTTTAAGGGTGGCAGAGGTTAAGCGTAGGAAGGTTAGAACGTTAAGATGGGAGCCTGCGGTATTATTTCTACACACTCAATACGGATGGTTCTTCGGTTCATGGAGAGTGCTCGGGAGGAGGAGTCATTAGAGATTGGAGGGGTGGTGTTATTGGGGCTTATTCCAATTTTTACAGGATGGGCACTAATATGCAGGCAGAGATTTTTGCCCTTCGTAACTGTTTAAGGTTATGTCGGGATCTTCATTTAACATAGGTGCAGGTGGAATCTGACTCGCTGGTGGCTGTAGGGATATTGAGAGGCCAATTTTCTGGGCCTTGACGATATTCGTATGAACTAAGGGAGTGCAGTGGTTTAACGGGTAGTTTTGGCCTTAGACACGTGCTAAGGGAAGCTAATGGTGTGGCGGATATGCTTGCAGCGATTGCTCATGTTCACCGTCAATATAGGAGGTATGCTACGGCTAGTGAGTTACCGGGAGAGGTGTTAAATGCTTTAAGGTTGGATGAGTTGGGTATTTATGTGGTTCGTCGTTGATATGGAGTTGTTTTGTGGGCGTGGTTGGTTGTTTTGGGGCTGCTGGTCTGGCATTGCTTCTGTTGGGTGCTGGTTTGCTGCAAATTTTGTTGCTGATGTTTGGTCTTCTGCACAATCCTGTTATGTCGTGCGACACTCTTGCCCAGGATGGGCACGAGTCGTGACAACGAGGACGAGTCGTTCTTTTTGCCTTGGGAGTTTCTGGATTTTGGGAGCGTCCGCTCCAAGTGGATGGGAGCGTCCGCTCCATGCTTTTTTTGGGCTGGTTGGTTTGGCCATGGAGTGTGGCCCATTGGCTTGGATGTTGGCTGTTCATGCCCAGATTGGAGGAGCAATTTGGGGCCAAAATTTTGGTTACCTTGGCCTAGCTTGGTTAATTTTAATTACTTTGGTTTTAGAGTTGGGCTTTTTTATTCCCGCTCATTGATGTAATATTTTCTGTCATCAATAAAAGTTTCCAGGTGACGTCCTGGTTCTTCTAAAAAAAAACAAAAAAAAAACCCTATACCCCTAAACCCTAAACTTTAACCCTAAGCAAAAACCCTAAACCCTGAATCTCAAATCTCATATACTTATACCCTAACCCCTAAACCCTAAATCTCAAATCTCATATACTTATAACCGTTTGAAATTTCAGTCAGTTTTTAACGTTTTCAGTTAGTTTTTTAGAATTTCAGTCAATTTTTTAACGTTTCCAGTTAGTTTTTAACGTTTTCAGTTAGTTTTTCAAAATTTCAGTTAGTTTTTTGAAATTTCAGTCAATTTTCTAACGTTTCCAGTTAATTTTTTTAATGTTTTAAGTTAGTTATTTTGTTAATTAGTTCTAAAAATAATTAAAACTTAAATGTTATAATCACCGACGGAATATTCCCGTCGCTGATAAATTAAAAAAATAAAAAAACAAAAATAATTTATCACCGACAGAATTATTCCGTCGCTGTTTAATTAAAAATAATTAAAAATGAAATGCTATAATCACCGACGGAATATGTCCGTCGCTGATAAATTAAAAAAAATAAAAAATAATTAATTTTTCATCGACGAAAATATTCAGTCGCTGGTTTATTTAAAAAAAAATTAAAAAATATTTAATTTCTACCGACGGAATGATTCCGTCGCTGATTAATTAAAAATAATTAAAAATTAAATATTATAATTACCGACGGAATTTTTCTGTCGCTGATAAATAAAAAAACTAAAAAAAAATTAATTTACCACCGACGGAAATATTCCGTTGGTGGTTTATTTAAAAAAAAATTAAAAATATTTAATTTCTAACGACAGAAGAATTCCGTCGCTGATTAATTAAAAATAATTAAAATTAAATGTTATAATCACCGATGGAATATTTCTGTCGCTGATAAATAAAAAAAATAAAAAACAAAATTACTTTGTCACCGACGGAAATATTCCGTCGCAGGTTTATTTAAAAAAAATAAAAAAATATTAAATTTTCACCGACGGAATAATTCCGCCGCTGAGAAAGTATTAGCGACGGAATATTCCGTCGGTAATCTAGGCGTCAATCTAGTCGCGGTAATGAAGCGAATTTAGCGACGGAACTCAGCGATGGAATTGAATTCCGTCGGTAAATTGACGCCAAAATTATTCCGTCGCTATAGTATATTTTCTGTCGCTATATAGCGACGGACTGATTCCGTCGCTGGTCATTCCGTCGCTAAAGATGCAGTTTCTGGTAGTGTTAACTCTCTGATCTTCTAAGTACACAGGCCTTTCAATTCTGAATTTGACCGTCTTCGGTAGGGCAGTTAAATACGATTGCACCAAATCATGATAGTTATTATGGCCCTCCGCCCACCATGCTGGTACGTTTCCCACTACAGCTGATCATTTTAGGTGAATTTGTTTCCAACTTGTGATATGAGAAAAATGGTTCTTGCTTTCAGGGTCAGATGGATTTTCTCCGTACCCAATGTTTCTCATATGGCATCCGGGTAAATGGACCAGATTTTTGGTTGGTTATAAGCACTACTTTGACTCTGGTTTATTTGTATGGTATTTTCTTGAACGACTGTTTTGCTTTGTAGGAGGATCCAAATGTGAGAACTACACAATTGCATGAAAATCCGCCAAGACATCCATGAACTCCTTGCTGACTATCAAGGTATTGTACATTCCTTCATATGTCTCAAAACAAAACACAACCAAGTTATTCTTTGGTAAATTTGTACTCCTTCCATACCGGAAAGATATCCCCACTTTTATTCTGATGATCAACTTGATTGAACGTTGACCAAGAATATATTAAAGAAATTCATGGAATTTTAAAAATGATAATGGGTAGTATTCTAAATGGTTCGTCATATAAAATTTTAGAATTTCAATAGGTTGATTAAATATTCATAAAATATTGGTCAAATTCCAATCAAGTTTGACCAACAAAACAAATGAGACTATCTTTCCGGAACAGATGGAGTATTAAGTTATTGGTATTGAGGACAGTAACTTGGTTATCTGTCAGATGATGCTGTATCTCTGTGCTTTGTGCATTATGAATAGAAAAAATGGCAAGAGGAGACCTACTTGTGAATCTGTACAGTAATGATGGAGACTTTAAACTTCACCCCCCTAGTGGTGTCGAAAATGCTTAAGAGGACTATTGTGTCAATTTCTCCTGCAAATGTTGTTGTAACCTGTATCATTATGTTTATACTTTGTAGCCCACCGAGGTTTTAGACGATAAAATGTTGAAAGTTACTTAGAAATGTAACCTATGAATGCAAGTTTTGCTATGCCAACTTGTTTATAGCATGAATTTGACTCTGATTAGCAGTCTGCAACTTGTTTATACCCTCGCTTTCATTTTAAGCAATATTCTTTACACAGAAACCACTATATTTTTGGGAAACTCTCATTCTGACCCAAAATTCTTGTCTAACACGTGCCATAATCTGCACATTTGGGGTCAGTTTGAGAGTTTTTCAAACGTATAGTTTTTGGAGTGAAAGTCGAGGTAAGTTATAGTGCTTAAAACGACTTTCTTATCTCCTTCCTCCTATTTTCATACCTTTCCTGTACCACCACTGCCCATCCTGCCACCCTTACTTCCCATTTTCCAGCCCCCCTAATACCCACAAACCAGACCATAATCACCGCCCTCATTCACACACTCACCTCATTTACTCCCCCTTCCTGATTTGAAAATCCATCCCCATTTTTCTAGAAAATAATCAACAAAAAGAAAATGAGTTAGGCTCAAAATTTAGATTAGATTTGGGGTTTACCGGGTTAGGCAGCGATCAGCCCACATCAGCGGAGGAAAGAAGCGGTGGTAACGACCAGAGATACGACAAGAAGATTGTAGCCTAGTGGTAGGCACTCCTCACTTGAGACCAAAGGTCTCGAGTTCGAGTCACCAATGGGAGGAATATGGGAACATATGTTGATCCTCTTTAAAAAAAAAAAAAAAAAAAAAAAAAAAAAGGTAGCTACCAGAGATACGACCAATGGTGGGGGGAGGGGGAGGAGGAAATGGGAGAAGTGGGTGTGGGTGGCTGCAATAGTAAGTGTTTTTTAAGGGATGGAGGGTTTCCATAAATCTGTCTTTTATTTTTTAAATAGCCGTTATTGGGTTTCTTGACTTGTTTGACATGTTCTGAAACTCAAGACGCAAAGAGAAAAGAAAGAAAATTTGCTCATTGGATACAATAGAGCATGTCCAAAATAGAGAATGGTTGAGCTTATATGAAGCTCTAAATTTCTTTGAATATAATCGTTCCGTCCCACGTGATTAGAAAACAAAAAGTTGGGCACAAGAATTAAGGATAAGTAGGAGAGAAATTAATGGGAGGGGGTGTTTGTGAGTATGAAAAATAAAATAGGACTGAGAATAAGTGGAAGAAATAGTAAATTGATTGTTGTTGTGAGTATAAAAGTAAAGAGAGAGAATTAGTGGGATAAAAAGTGTAAAAACTTTGCCATTTTGAGCTGTCCATTCATATTCAAGTGAAACGAACGAAAAAGAAAATAAGTTTACACTCACGTGGGAGAGAGGGAATATATATATGTGTGTGTGTGTATTTGATTACATGAAATGATTTACCGTACAAAATAGATCTTGGCGATGTATCTACCTTTTCATATTGTTCCGGGTGCTAATCAAGGAAATGACCACAGTCGACGAGAAAATGATCGGAAAAAAGGAGACAGATTCATCTACTTATTCAATTCACCGGAATGATATTTTAACAATATCTTTTTTTTTTAGAAGATTTAAGCAAATAGTTGAAGATAAGTTGCACCATTATAGAAGGATCATGCAATTTTTGTAACAAAAACTATAGGAAATGCTCCAAGAGCTAAAATAAACAAACAAACATACTAAAACTTAATGAGAGTCAAGAGCCTTTGAATAACAAATAAATAAACTTTTTATTTACATTATTTTTTATTTAACAAACCATACATCAAACCTTCTAATGACAAGAAAACCATAGCACTCTTTCTTTCCAAATCCCACACAAGAAGTAAAAAAAGGATGATGCTACAAGAGCTACCATTTACCTTTATGCAAGGAATCCTACCCACACCTACCGTATCACCACCCTAGTCTACCATCATTTTATCCTTTATATTTCCCTCACCACCCTATCCTACCCTACCCCACACCCACCCACCTCATGACCCCTACTAATCCCCACCTCCTACCCTACCACCCCACCTCCATCACCCTACCCCACCCTCTCTTTCAACTTATCTCAAATTGTGTTTTTATCGAAAAATATTTTCATTAAACAAATAAATTCTTTTTAGGAAAACATTTTCTTTACCAAACAGCCGAAAACATGTTTATCTAATTTAAAAAAAAAAAATCATTTTCCGGAAAACATTTTATAGAAAATAATTTTCCAAAATTCATTTTACGCGAAACAAACAGACTCTAAACGTCATAATAGTCTTGTCAGTATATTTCATCAACGGGCAATCAATCTTTTAAGGGATTTGATGGTTTAATTTCAAACATTTTTCCTTTTAAATATCTTTCTCTTATTTAAAGACGATTGTCAAACTTTTCTTAAACTGAAGTTATCAGTCTACTCGTATGATTCAAACCAATATTTGGACACATTCTCTCAACTCTTTAACTTTAATAGGCACGCCATAAATATCGTATGTTTCATTTATTTATTTTTAGAATGGTTCTAAAACAAGTATTTTTAAAAGTGATAGAACTGAAATGCAAACAGTAAAATACATATAAGTTGAAATGCATTTAATAAATGTTTATATGAATACATTGTTACTAGGTTGCCGAGGAAAAGATTACAGAAAAATGTAAAATACATAAAATAATAAACTGAAAATACAAAAGGATAGTTGTTGATGTTGATGCACGAGCCCAATAAAAATCACTGTCTCCTTAAGACATATTCGTCCCCTCACCGAGTGTGTTTGAGCTTGTTGGGACGCTTGTCTCCCAGGATAGAATGTGCGGACCGGGGGGCACTTTGCACCTAAGTATCCCGACGAGCTGAACGGAGCTTGGACTAAATCATCTCTTGATCTTACTATGCAAGCTATACTACTAGAAAATGTAGTTTAGGTGACAAATCTAAGGTAACAAACATTATTTGGTCACCTAAAATGACATCAGGTGACAAATAAAAATTTGGTCACTTAAAATAATCTTTCGTGACCATTTTTAGGTGACAAACAAATTAGTCTCCTTACGAAGGTTTTAAGCCACCAAATGTAACTTTAGTCACATAAGGTCATCTTTGGTAACGAAATCTTTGGTGACTAACAATATAGTCACCTTAAATAAAAGTTTACATGACCAAAAGTACTTGGTCACCCAAAGTATGTTTTAGGTGACCAATGCTTTGGCAACAAGTGTATTTGTCACGTTATAAATATTATGTGACGAATTGATATTTTGGTTACGTAAGTATATTTTTAGATGACTAAGGAATTACGACAAAAAATATTGGTCACCTTACAAGAACTTTAGGTGACTAGCTCTGTTTGGTCACTAAATAGGTGACTAATACAACAAACATTGTAGTCAACCGTAGGCTGACTAAGTTTAGGTGGCAAATCTAAGGTAACAAACATTATTTGGTCACCTAAAATGACTTCAGGCGACAAATAAAAATTTGGTCACTTAAAATAATCTTTCGTGACCAATTTTAGGTGACAAACTATTGGTCACCTAAAGTTTCGTCAATTTTACGTGTGGTATTTGGACAAGTAGAGTTCATTTTATCATGATATTCTCCTTGAAAATTGCTCTCAGTAGTTACATCATAAATAGTGTAGTCTTCCCATGTGATCAATAATTATCAAAAAAGTCTAGTCCTTGAAAATTGCTCCATATAGTTACATCATAAATAGTAGTCTTCCCATGCATGTGATCACTAATGTTATCAAAATAGTCTAGTCATGTCACTGCAAATTAGTCTAGTCATGTCACTGCAAATTAGTCTAGTCATGTCTTAATAATTTCATCAAAATCTTCTTTACAATGATGAAGGAATATATTTTTGGGTGACGAATATTTTAATTTTTTATTTTGTCTCCTAAAGTATTTCATACTCTATAAATGATCTCTCAGATACACCATTCTTATATCCATCCCTTTAGTCTATTTGTTTTTCATTACCAGTTTTATATCAATCTTTTCTTTTAATTTTTTGCAGTTCTCTCTTATAATGGATAAAAGTTGGATGCATCTTTCCAATAAATTTTCTAGGGAATATTTAGAAGGGGTTGATAGCTTTCTTGAGTTTGCAATAGCACATACTCATAATGTTTCTGGCATGATCCCATGTCCGTGCCTTAACTGCAACAACATCCTCTTTCAGTCTTTCCCTGATGTAAAATTCCACTTGTTACAGAAGGGGATTATGCATAATTATACGACGTGGACCCTTCACGGTGAACGTTACGATGGTGCTTCGACGTCATCACAATCTCAGCCGCAAGAGCAGCATTTTTTTGAAGACAATGACCAAGTGATGGGCATAATAAATGATGCATATCCTTTTGCATCAATGCATCATAATATTGTTGATGAGGGGCTAGACAACACCTATAGTCAAGAGATCTTGGACTATGAAGAACTTCTGCAACAAGCCTTGCAAGAATTGTACCCAGGTTGCACAAAATTTTCTTCACTTACTGCCCTTGTGGAGTTACTACATTACAAAGTCAAATCTCGTACAGCTAATTGCCAGTTTGATGATTTGCTTGATATGATGCGGCGTATGCTTCCCGACGGAAATACATTGCCTCATGATACACGCAGGGCATTCAAGCTATTAAAGAAGTTGGGGTTGGGTTATAAAAAAATTCATGCATGTCCAAATGATTGTGTATTGTATTATAAGGAATATGAGTTTTTGGATATATGTCCCGTTTGTGATCACCCAAGATTCAAACCTAGTTCCAGTTACAAGAAGAAGAAAGTTCCACACAAAGCCATGTTTTACTTCCCACTAACACCGAGATTACAGCGGCTATACATGTCTTCGCACACTGCAAAAGACATGAGATGGCACAAGGAAGAAAGGGTGGACGATGATGTTTTGAGGCATCCTGCAGATGGAGATGCGTGGAAATCATTTGACGTTGACTACCCCGGTTTTGCATCAGAACCTCGAAACATAAGGTTAGGTCTCGCTACAGACGGATTCAATCCATTTGGAGATATGAATTCAAATCATAGCACCTGGCCTGTTGTTATAGTTCCATACAACCTACCGCCTTGGAGGTGTATGCGGAAAGAGTTTACAATGCTAACTTTGCTTATTCCTGGTTATCCTGGCAAAGAGATTGATGTCTATTTGCGACCATTGATTGATGAGCTCAAAGAGTTATGGGTGAATGGTGTGCGCACTTTTGATAAGTATTCTGGCACACAATTTACTTTGCGGGCCATGCTTATGTGGACTATACATGATTTCCCTGCTTATGGTCTTACTTCAGGTTGGAGCACTGGTGGTTATAATGCATGTCCGGTTTGCAAGGATGAGGTAACTTCAAGTTGGGCTGCTGGAAAGGTTTGTTTTATGGGTCACCGTAGATGGTTACCTGCTGATCATCCTTTACGGTATAACACTTCCAAAGATGATTTTGATGGCAAAAGAGAGCTCCGTGCACCTCCTCATGAATGGTCTGGACAACAAATTTTAGACCAACTAAATGAGCTACAATTTCCTCCATTTGGAAAAAATCATAGTTCTAATGTACAAAGACCAGAGGAAAATAACAATTGGACAAAGAAGAGTATATTTTTTGATCTCCCGTACTGGTCAAAGTTGAAACTCAGGCATAATCTTGATGTCATGCACATTGAGAAGAATGTGTGTGATACTCTTGTCAACACTATTCTTGGCATAGAAGGAAAGTCAAAAGATACGCCCAATGCGAGGAAGGATTGCATGGAGCGGGGTATAAAGAAACGCTTGTGGTTGCAATTAAGACGTGGTAAGTGGATAAAACCTCATCCTAATTTTACAGTTAAACCAACACATAAGAAAGAAATTTCTCAATTTCTTTCTTCTGTTAAGTTTCCTGATGGGTATGCGTCGAATATATCACGATGTATAAGGAGAAATGATGGAAAATTATTAGGCTTGAAGAGTCATGATTGCCATGTGTTGTTGCAACGTTTGGTTCCAGTTGCTCTACGAGGTTTTCTTCCTCATGCAGTGTTAGAACCCATTACAGAATTGTCGCGGTTCTTCCAACAATTATGTGCTAAGACGCTGCGTAAATCAGATGTTGAAAAATTACAGCATGAGATTGTGTTAACCTTGTGCAAGTTTGAGCAAATTTTTCCCCCGGCATTTTTCACGATCATGATCCACCTTACAGTTCATTTGCCATCTGAAGCCTTGCTTCGTGGGCCAAATCAATATGGCTGGATGTATCATTTTGAAAGGTAATAAACTTTATTGGTATTTTTCTAACATTTTCTTTTTACTAGTGTTCTAAATAATCTTGGATATATTTGCAGAACAATGGGCACATATAAAGGGTATGTTCAAAACAGGTTTCGACCAGAAGCATCCATAGCCCAAGCTTACATTGCAGTTGAATCACTCACCTTTTGTTCTATGTATCTACATAATGTTAGTACCGCTTTTAATCAAGTACCAAGGCATGACGATGGTGGTACACGGACAACAATTATCTCTGTCTTCTCACAAATTGCCCGACCATTTAGAAAAGCAAGCAAATCCACAACTTTTACCTCTGAAGACATGCAGGTTGCACATTGGTTTTGTTTAAACAATTGCGTTGAAGTTGCCCCGTTCATGGCTGAGCATATAGAGTTGATGAAAAGTATGTACCATGCTGACTCTTATTATGATCAACACCGTCAACAATTTTCCAAGTGGTTTCGTAAACGAGTAAGTAAATTGTTCAATTTAAACCTTACTTAAGTATAACCATAAAATAGTTTTAAATTCTAATTAATAATATTGTTTTGATTTATAGATTTCAGCGATGAGTGGAATATTCTATGATGAATTAAAGGCATTGGCAAGAGGTCCTCTAGAATATAATCTTTATTCTGGTTGTTACGTTAATGGCGTCAAGTTCTTGGTTGTTGACCGTGATGACCATTTACGCACTCAAAATAGTGGTGTGTGGGTACCGGGGGACGACGGTTGGGAATTTTATGGAAAGTTGACTACGGTTGTCCAACTTCTCTATAGGGATCGTTTGGAAGTTATCTTCTTCAAATGTCGATGGTTTGATACAAACCCAACAAGAAATGGGAGCACTAAAAGAGAATACGGTCTGGTGTCGGTTAATATCGATAAACTTTGGTTCGAAGATGATCCTTTCATTTTTTCCACTATGGCAAAACAAGTTATATATTTAGATGATCCCAAGGCAAGTGATAGTTGGAAAGTAGTTCAAATTATCGGTCACAGAAATATATGGGACATTCCTGCAAAGTCCAATGTTGAGAACGAAGATGAAGTCACTAACGAAGCCGATCAAATGGGTTCATCCTCACCCCAACCTATAGTTCAACCAAATTTCGATATTAGTATTCATCTTCCTATTTACCCACTTGATCCCAGCCTTGATATTGAGGTGTATCCTGATGATGGCGATGATACCGATACTAATGACAATGGGTTACCTTCTTCCGAAAGCGAGGGAATCAATGATGAAGGATATACAACAACTACATCTCCCGAACGGGATGATGAAAATGATAGCGATTATGGATCATAGATTAAACTAGTATCTATTTGTATATATTGTTGTATTTCGTATTATGTATTATATATGTTAGTTTATTGAATGAATTATGTTTTATTTGATTTGGTATATTTATATTAGTTCTTTTCCATATTGAAATAATCCAAGGGAAAAGGCTGATTAGGACAGGAGGGAGTATATTTTAGTCCCTAAAAATAATGTTATTTTGGACAGGAGGGAGTATATTTTAGTCCCTAAAAAATTGGCTCCAAAAACAGATTGGTTGAGTTAAAAATTTTGAACCCAAATTTCATTGAATCAAATTTTCCATTTGTTATTTTTAAGTTCCCTCCTCTTTTTCCCTCCACATTGGGCTTTCACAAAAAGTTGAATCGTACAGCTAATTGACTTTCTTTTTTCATTCACAAAACCATTATCAGTACCACTCATTTTCTCCTCTCCCCTTCCCTCAAAATCTATGCTCACACACATACACACACATCCCCATCCGGCGATCCCCATCCCCATCCCCAAAAGCTAAATCTTAGTCCCATTCTCAATTTCTATGTTGTTCAGAGCAAAATCTTAGTCCCCATCCCCATCCCCATCTTAGTCCCTCTCTAATCCAACCTAGTTTAGTCTTTGACTCTTCGGATCAAAATCAAGCTGTTGTTCAGAGCAAATTAGAAAGTGTTACTAGTGAGTGTTTCTATCATATCTCTTTCTATTATGCAGTACTCTGTTTTCCCTTGAATGATTTGGTCAATTTCTTTACTTTATTGAAAAATTGTTATAGATGTCCTGATTAATTACTTGTGCTGATTGCTTTTTATAATCAGGACATATATATTTCTTAAAAATATAGATGTCCTGATTACTTGTTCATAAACCATGATACCGGAAAATGGAAAAAGAGGAGGGAACACAAGTGAAACCTTTAAAAAGGGATACACACTCAAGCACTATGGAATCCACCAAAAGGATTGAGCAAAAGAAGAACTCCTTCTATAAAAAATGCCAAAGGCTGTACACAGACAGCTTGGACCTTCTGTAGAAAAATTGAATTATCTCTTTTTCTAGAGCTCGGAACGACGAACCGATTTTTTTGTATGAAAATAGACACATAGACCTTTCCAACGGATGTCTTTATGCCTTCTGGAACCTTCTAGATCAGAACAGTTTATTCCTCAAAGTTCACTTAAAATCTGATTCTGCAGAATTTTAAATTCACCTTCATTAAATCTGTTTTCGTGACTTTTGCTCTGCCGTTCATTGAGTTTGTCACCATGAAATTCTCCTGTGTCAACCCATATGATGTATGAGATATTAGTGTTGGTGTTATGTGATGATTTGGAGATGTGATTGTATTTCATTCATCTCAAATAAATCTCTATTTTTTATGAAAGGAAACATCTTAAAAAGTATGCTTTATATGGTAACACGGAATGTTATAACTTGTCTAATGAACTGTAATCACTATGTTGTTGTTGCATTGCACCCTTCTTTTGTCATTTATAAATGGTTTATATGGTAACACTGATTTAGATGGCTTCTCGTCGCATTTGAATGCTTATTTGTTTTCACAATTTAGATGTCATCTCGTCGCATGATCTCAATGTGTGGATCTTCCCAACAAGCTCCCTCATCCAGTATGGGTCTTATGCTACACACTCATTCAAGGACAGGGTCGGTTCCCTCACCTCCAGTTGCATCACCTTCGATTCCCTCACCTCCAGTTATGTCACCTACAGTTGTCTCGCCTCCAATTGCTTCACCTGTGGTTGAAAATGCTCCAAGATCAGCTCGACGTAAACATAGTAAAGTAGCGATCTGTCCCACAAATACTAATGATGAACAATCATCAGGTAAGTAACTAGACTTTCTTCTGTAGCTTTCCTAAGTTAATTGATTTATATTTCAAATTATATTCCTTTCTACTCCCTCCGTCCCAGACCAAGGGTCCTCGGGGGAGATTTCACGCTTCTTAAGAATTTTTTTTAAAGTGAGTAGAAAATTTTAGGAGAAAGAATATAAAAGTTAAATGTGTGGTAGAGAATAGGAGAGAGAATGTAAAAGTTAAATGTGTGGTAGGGAATAGGAGAGAGAATGTAAAAGTTAATAATATTTAATAGTAGAGAGAATGAGTGGGAGGAATAGTAATGTTTTTTTTGTAAATATATGGAGATGATAAGGGTATAAATATATGGAAAACTTTCCATTTAAGGAAAGGGACTCTTGGTCTGGGACGGACCAAAAGGGAAAGTAGGACTCTTGGTCCGGGACGGAGGGAGTATTTCATAGTGTCCCCGCGTAAAAATGTGCGTGGTGTATGTCGGAGGATCAAAACTACAATGATTGTGAACACGAGTGGAAGAATCAAATTAATTTATGACAAGAATGTTGGTGGAGCTGAAAAGAGTAACATACATAGCTTGCTAGTACACGATATTGGTGCAATTGTTAGGATGCATAGCCCAATGAATGTGCCATCTTTTCATAAACTTCCAAAGGAAGCCAAAAGTAATCTACGTGATTTCCTCTCAGTTAATAGTTGAATAAAGCTTGATTTTTTATATTAGGTAAATAACTTCACTTATATACCTTATATAATAAACTATTCTCTTTATGTTTTTAATCATTTCAGGCCCATTTTGATATTGATTATGCTGATAAGGCAACATCAAAATACATTGATGAAATCTTCAAAGAACGGTTCAAGGGATGGAAACATGAATTTCACAACTATTTCAAAGAATTTGACTCTGTCGAAGAAGCCCGTGCATCCCCTCCTCTTGAGTTTACACAATCAGACTCGGAGAGATTGGGTTTTTGGCATTCATTATGTGACCACTTCATGACCCCAAAATTTTAAGTAAGAGTTTTTTTTTTCCAGTAAACATATAGTCCATATTTTTGCACTTACACATATTTATATAACAGACCAAATCAGCTGCCAACACAAAGAATCGCGAAAAGAACACTCTAAATCATCATGGTGGAGCTAAATTGTTTGTCTACCGGTTCCAAGATCTTCGAGAGGTATATGATAATTTCCTTTAATTTTCTATGATTTGTATGCTCTATATAATTTTTCTTTCACTTTGTTTTCATAGAAAAAAGATTCAAAATTTCCAGCAGTTGATAACTTCAAGGACGTTTATGTCAGGCCAAATAACCCGGATTCAACCATTTTATACGTAAGTGTGCCCGCAGAAATTTATAATTATATTTTTTCTTTTAACTTATTTCCAGCAGTTGCTCAGATTAGTCCCTTCTGATGAAACTTGTTGTCAGTATATGGTACTTCTACTGAATGCAGAAGTAGACATTTTGATCCTTGGCACTTTGTTAAAAAATCCTGTTTTGCAACTTGTAGCCAAATAACATAATTGTACACAGTTTGAGTTTTACTGGAAGTTGGAGAGTTTAACAATTTTTCATTCCCTTTATGGTTGTTATTATATGCTGGAATTTTCATATTACAAGTGAGTTTAGCTATATTCTGCTACTCATAAAGCATGTTGAGGAATCTTACATGGGAAATTTTGTTAAAAAATTCAAGTAGGTTATATTGTTGGGTATACTTCATCTTCTGTTGGTTCATTGATGAAGATGAATATAGTGATAAGTTTAGTTTTAGTTTTATTTATTTAATGTTATTTTCGGATTATTATTTAATTAGGGGATAAATCATGTTTAGAAGTAGATTTACTCAATATTATGATAAAATAATGGTTTATTAGGTTACCATATAGATTAGGTATATTTTTAGAAGTGTTTGACTTGTTTTCCAAGTCGTAGGAGTCATATAAAAATAGGGTTTTGTGTAATTCCGAAAATCAGTTGTTGATTAATAAAATTTGAGTGTTTACTCTTCAGTTTTCTCGAGCGAAAATTGACGGTTGATCGCTGAATTTCTCGAGCGAAATTCTGTGATTAATCTTTATCAAGTCTTCCGCTACGTCAGTTGGTATCAAAGCTTGTCGTTCGATTCAGGAAGAATGGTTCGAGGGCAGAAGAGACAAACTGTGGAAGCAATCTACGAGCGTGATGAGGCAGTTCTGGAGAAACGCATCGAATCCATCGTAGATCAACGTATGGAGTTGTTGATGGAACAGTTAACGGCCTGGATGACCGACTTGTTCAATCAGCGCTCGGAGGAATCGGCCTAGACACAGTGGCGGCGACGGAGGCTGCGAGGCGGGCGGTGGATTCTGGTGGTGGTGATATTTCGTGGCCTTTCGTCGAATCGGCGACTACCGAAGTTTCCATCGATTGGTCAAAACCACCAAAATACGATAGGTATGATTGTGAAAATTGTCAGTTTGATAGTGTCCTACCTTTTTCCGATACACCTTTTCCGCAATCTAAGATTGATTGGTTTCAGCCTTCGATTTATGATGAAGAGATTATTAGTCATCGATTCGTTGACCCGTTTGATATCCCTCATTCAAAGACATTTTCTTCTAGTTACATAAAGAATTTGTTACTTCATGAGTTTATTAGATTACATTGGACGGATTGGATGGAGGTTGTTACTCAAGTAAGCAAGTTTAAAGTCCGACAAGGTTGTAAAGGAAGATTTCAAGTGTTCAAGTATCATTTCAATGAGAGGATCGTTACAAATATTTTTTATGCAATGATCAAGATTCGACTACAACATGCTGCAAATTCGAGGACGAATTTTTCGAAGCCGAGGAGAATGATGAAGATGAATATAGTGATAAGTTTAGTTTTAGTTTTATTTATTTAATGTTATTTTCGGATTATTATTTAATTAGGGGATAAATCATGTTTAGAAGTAGATTTACTCAATATTATGATAAAATAATGGTTTATTAGGTTACCATATAGATTAGGTATATTTTTAGAAGTGTTTTACTTGTTTTCCAAGTCGTAGGAGTCATATAAAAATAGGGTTTTGTGTAATTCCGAAAATCAGTTGTTGATTAATAAAATTTGAGTGTTTACTCTTCAGTTTTCTCGAGCGAAAATTGACGGTTGATCGCTGAATTTCTCGAGCGAAATTCTGTGATTAATCTTTATCAAGTCTTCCGCTACGTCATTCATGAACTGAACCAAATGAAAAGTTTCTTTCCCCTGTACCAATTAGCGTGACTCTTACATGAGACATGTTCAGATTAGTCCCTTCTGATGAAACTAGGTGAACCAAAATGAAAGTGTGACATTTATTCGGGAGAAAGTGAGTAATATAATTGGTTAGCTCTAATTAAATATTTTATTTATATAGGAGAAGATGCAGGAGAAGATAGCTGAGTTCAACCATGACAATGATTCTCAGTATCCATCCGATACTCCATTGGAAAATATTCCACTCCCTGATCCATCTGTAGGAGTGAAGATTTTGACAGAAACCCTCAAAGAATTGCGTCCGAGTGCTGGGGGTTATGTGAGGGGTTTGGGCCGTGGGATGGAACGCAATGTTAGACGTCGGTTGTCTCCTTCAACATCCGAAGCAACAATGTATTCACAAGATCAAATCAAGGAGCTAAAAGAAGAATTGGGAAATTCACTTGAAGAAGTGAAAGAGTTGAAAGAAAAATTAACATCTCAATCAACCAAGTTTGATCTACTTGTTGCGCAGTTGTGTGCTAAGGGCATAGCGTCTCTTGATGATTTTGTGGTTCCTCAACCTACTGCCACCATCAACACTCATTCGGATTCTCATTAACTTCAACAGAAGAAGCTGACACTTTTGAAACCATGCTGCCAATTACTAGCCAAGGCTTGATCTATGAAGAGAACAGAACTCTATTTTGAACATCCTCCTTTTTTGCTTAACATTTTGAGGGAGGAAAAATTTGGGTATGTCAAGTATCAAGTATTAGGATGTTAACTTTATTGATAGTAGTACTAGTATTGTGTAATAACTCTTAAATTTGCACTCTTTTGCTTTTATATAAGTGGCTTGGTTTGAGTTAAAAAATATATATTGTACCATGAATTTCTTAATTTATGGCTTATTGTTAAATTTGAGAATTATTTTATATTTATTTAAAATTGTATATTACAACATTAAAAAGAATTAAATGGCAATTTAGGTAACCACTCTTTAGTCACTTAAAACTTATTTTTAGGTGACTAACTAATATATTGTAACTTTAAGTAAACTTAGGCAACAACATTTTAGTTGCCTAGGACATTGTTTAGGAGACAAAAAAAAATTTGGTAACCTTAAATATACTTGACGTGACGACATATTAGTCACCTAAATTGTATTTAAGTGACTAGTCTATTGGTTACTAACGAGCACACTTAAATGACAATGATGCTTGGACACCTTAAATTTGTCACTTAAGGCGAGGTGACCAATTCAAATTTGTCGCAAAATATATTGCAACAAAAAGTTGGTTGCCACACTGTTTGTCGCCTTAACTATCTTAGGTAACTAACTGAAAATTGGTCACTATAAACGATATTTTAGGTGACCAGCCATAAAATTGGTCACCAGAACTCTAAGGCTTCGGGCTTTGCGTGACGTTTTTTGGGCGACCAACTTTTGTCACTTTTGGTTTATAATGACTAAAAAGTTACTTAGGTGACCATTTTTCTTTGTCACCAAAAGGCTGATTTCTACTAGTGAGGCCAAAGAAAGAGTAACAAGATGCAACAAGAGGAATATGGAGGAGGATTGCAGAAGCAAAGTTGTTTTCTCTTTTGTGTAGTGTTTGCTTTTCTAGTGTTTTTCAACTATATCCTTCTTTGTTGTTGTCAACAACAACTTACACTCCTTCAACCAAGATCAAAACTGAAATTCATATGGTTTAATTCGGTAATCAATGACATTATTACTAATTTAACAACCATTAATCAAAATGATTTTCCGTTTCAGTTTTTCACATTTAATACCCGGCTGTTACACATCTGCTCAGGAACTGCTCGGCCGAGCAAGGCATATGCCTCGGCCGAGCATGGTTGACCAGAGATACGACCAATGGTGGGGGAGGGGGAGGAGGAAATGGGAGAAGTGGGTGTGTGTGGCTGCAATAGTAAGTCTTTTATAAGGGATGGAGGTTTCCATAAATCTGTCTTTTATTTTTTAAATAGCCGTTATTGGGTTTCTTGACTTGTTTGACATGTTCTGAAACTCAAGACGCAAAGAAAATAGAAAGAAAATTTGCTCATTGGATATGTTAGACCGTTAGCTACTTCATCTTATAGCACCAACACAATCCATGGCTCAACAGTCAAGTAATTCAAGCCACTATGTTTGGAAAGCTTGCTGCATCCCTGTAATTACGCAATCACACATCAATTGCTATTCTTTCCATAGTTAGAAGATTGTATATCCTCTCTATATAGCCAGTGTAATAGTTTTGTAATCAACAGCAGATTATTATTCAATAAAATATCATTCATCCATTTGGTGTTTATATGGTATCAGAGCCTCCTACGGCTTAACAATAATAATTTTTATGTTTGGTGGTCTCAGCTATACTCAGCACTTGAAAGTTATGAGTTGATGGCTTTCATCGACGGTTCCGTTCCGGCTCCACTTCCTAAGCTTGATGATAAACCAAATCCCGCCTATACACTCTGGCGTCGATAAGATCAACTGATCTATAATGCTATGATTGGCAGTTATGACCCGCTGATTCAGCCATTCATTTCCACCGAAGCTTCGTCCAGGGAAGCATGGAACACTCTCACCCAGACCTTTGGCAACAGATCCCGCTCCCGTGTTATGAGTCTTAAGGAGAAACTCATGCGGAATCCGTGCGGATCTCGTTCTCTTACTGCATTTTTATAGGGCATGAAGATCACTGCCGACACACTGGCTATGATCGATTGTCCTGTCTCGAATGATGACCTTATTATGCATGTTCTTAACAATCTTGGTCCCGAATACAAGGAACTTGGGGCTGCTTTCGTGCCCGTGAATCAGTCATTACCTTTTCAGAACTCCATGATAAGTTTCTTGACTTTGCAGTTCATTTGAAACAAGAGGAAGTGTCAGCGGTGCCTACTACTCCAGCCCCTGTCACTACAAATTACACTGTTCGTCAGGGCCATAATCAACCATCTGGATCCTCTCGTAATTCAGCAAATCAGTTCAGGGGTCCCTCCTCTTCGCAACAAGTAAATCAGAATCGAGGTAACAAAAATTCCTCTGGTAATTTCAATAATAGGAATCAGTGGCAGGCTTCTCCTTTTCGTGGAAATCGGGACAATCAGTTTTGTAGGTTCTGTGATCGTCAAGGCCATAATACCGCTGACTGTCGTAAACTCCTGCATTTTCTTCGTGAAAATCTGCATTTTCTTCGTGAAAATAATGTACCACCTGTTATGAACAATACTCGGTTCACCCCATCTCCTTCTCAATATCCTGGATGTTTGATACGGGTGCATCTCACCATGTTACTCCTGATATAGGCAACTTTAGCAACTTCTCTGAGTATGGTGGTCCGGATGAAGTTCAAATGGGTAACGGTACAGGTTTATCTATTGCTCACACTGGCACAGGAGTTTTACATACACCGCATCACAAATTTACATTAGCACACACTTTACATGTTCCTGCAATAAATCAGAATTTAATTTAAGTTGCCAAATTCTGCTCTTCAAATAACACATCTATTGAATTTTTTCCCTCATTCTTTGCTGTGAAGGATCTGAACACGAGGGCGCCTCTACTTTGCGGAATGAACCCAAATGATGTCTATTGCCTTACACCACAATCTGCTCCTCAAATAAATACTGCTGTTCACCGTCAAATTGGTCTCTGGCACAAGAAGTTAGGCCATCCATCTTCTAGAATTCTTGCGTCTGTAGTCAATTCAAATGGCTTAGTTCCCAATTTTAGCTCTAGTATTAATTTTTTCTGTGACTCGTCTTGTGTAATAAGAGTCATAAAACTCCTTTCAGATCAAACTCACTCGTTAGTACTAAACCGCTTGAGCTTATATACACTGATGTGTGGGGTCCCACGACTACCCACTTCTAGAAACTGCCCTTTTACCGACGGAAATTTCCGTCGGAAAAAATCAATTTCCGTCGGTAATGAGGCTTTACCGACGGACTCGTTCCGTCGGAGTCCGTCAGATATAACTCGTTGGTAATACCGACAGATATTTCCGTCGGTAATACAAACGGACCATCCGTCGGTACACACTACTGTCCATCGGTAAAGGAAGTATTGCCGACGGAATAATCCATCGGTAATTAACGCAGAATTGAGATTATCGGTTTTTGAATGGATTTACCGACGGAGTATTCCGTCGGTAAATTGCACAGAATTTTAAAAAAAATACAACTATTAAAAATCCACTGCGACCTGTTCAAACAAATACCAAAATTTCTATCTGTTTAAAATATACACTAAAAACATGAAAAAAATAAGTTCAACGTTCACCAAATTCTCAAAAACAACGTAAAAATTACTTAAGTTTGATTACAAATTCATAATACTATGACGAGAATCAAAACAATTATAATTCCCAGAACTATCAGCTTTATCTTCATGTTCTGGAACCGCATTTTCCTTTATCTTCATGTTCTGGAACCACATTTTCCTCATCTTGGTCCCTTGTGTCCTAAAGTCTTGTGACTGCAAGATGCCGCCAAGAACACACGTCAAATAATTAAAAGAGAGAAATTAAGGAGGACAAACAATTGTATGCTTGTAACTGAATCACAGTGAACTGAACAAAGTTTAAAAGGACATCTTGAGATAAATCTCTTCAAATCTGCTTATTAACTTAAAGTGAATAAATATAATGGAAGATTCGTCCATTTAATGGGAATTCAGGGAACTAATGGGAGTTCAGGGAACTGTCTCAAAAGGAAAACAAGGAAATAACAAAGAAAAAGGGGAGTGAGATTACTTGGTGACACACCATAGATCAAACAAACATATTCCAAATCATCAAGCTCATCTGCCAAACCATTTAAAGCTTTAATGCCAGAACCAAACATGTTTTTCAATTTGTCTAGGCCTCCACGAAGTTCTTCAGTAGCCTATAATTAAAACAAATTATATCTATTATAAGTGGATCTAATTAAAGCTCCTTAAGCTTTCTTTATATTAAATTAAAATCTCACCTCGGACTTTGTGGTTACAAATGAGTGCATATCTTCCTCCATGCCTTTGAGCTGTTGTTCTTGTTGAGTGACTGAAGCTGCAACAGTCTTGTGCAAGATTTCAAGCTATTGAGTTAACTGGGACTGGAATTGCAGGATAAGAGTCTTGTTTTCATCTTCGATTTTGTCCTTATGCTCTGTAATTCAATTAAAGATTATTTTAAGGAATGAAATCAAATTTAGGAAAAAGACGATCGAGAATATTTAAATGAAAAGAAACACAAACCAATATTGGTGAATAGGCTCGACACATCAGAGGCAGCATTCTCTAGCTCCGTACAAAGATCAAGGGCCCGCTCAACAAGTGCTTTCTCTGATGGTTGCATTTGCTTGTCTATGTCTTTCTTCAAGATCAAACAATGAATGCTCAGTTTCTTGGAGGTTTTTTTTGAGGAGAAATGATGAAGTCGAAGAGTTGGCGTTCGAGTTTTTAGATTCGCTCGACCATAACGGGCGTAACCTTTGAGTATCAGGCGGCCGCCTCAGTAGCTCCAGGCGTGCGCCTCAAGTCGTGCCACAGAGAGGGATCTTTCGGCTGCTGATGCGGGCGCCTCAGCCAAGATGATGCAGGCGCCTCAAGCTTCGTCAACAAAAAGGGATGTTGCTGCCTTCCAGGCGGGCGCCTAGCTCTTGCCCAGGCGGGCGCCTCGCGCGACGGGGATTTTTCTATGTTCGTTTTTTTATTCCGTTTTTACTGAATTGTGGATATTAAGTTAGGGTTATTTTTGTCATTGTTTTACTATTTCATTTTAGGGTTTGGAGAGAGTACTTACACACTTTTTTAGGGCTTTGTTAGGGGAGTTTTGCCATTTTGAATAACAATCATTTTCTTGTTCCAATTTGTAGTCTTGATTAATTTCGACTGCGATTGAAGGGTTGATTCGCGTATCGATTAATTTCTACCAGTAATCAATCATCTATCTAAGCTTCCGCTACGTCAGTTGGTATCAGAGCTCGGTGAGATCCTTGGAATCATGCCACGACCAACAATAGAGGAGCGCATTGGTTTGGTTGTCGATGAACGTATGGGGTTGTTGTTGGAGCAGTTAACGACGAGGATGAGCGACCTGCTCAATGAACAACTTCAGCGATATCAGGCTGATCATGGTGATCATCACAGACAGCAAGATTGGGAGGGGGATTCGGAAGAGACTAGTAATGAAGTCTATCCCGAGATTTCGCAGGTTCGCCGTCGGCCACATCGGCCTCCGGTGATGAAGGACAACCGTCGATGGGAGGCGGGTATGCAGACAGAGATCCCAGAATTTAATGGAGGGTTACAAGCAGAAGAGTTTCTGGATTGGATTGCCACTGTGGAAGAGATCTTGGAGTTCAAACAGGTTCCGGAGGATAGGTGTGTGGCTTTGGTGGCCACGAGGCTGCGTGGTAGGGCTACAGCGTGGTGGCAGCAGCTTAAACTGTCACGTGCTAGGTTCGGGAAGTCAAAAATTGTGTCGTGGGAAGAGATGAAAAAGCAGATGCGGGCTGCGTTTCTACCTTACAATTATCAGCGCATATTGTTTCAGCGATTGCAGAATCTGAAGCAAGGATCGCGCTCGGTTGATGATTATACCACAGAATTCTACCAATTACTGGCCAGAAACGAGATTCAGGAGACACCCGACCAGATGGTAGCACGTTTTATCGGGGGGTTGCGGGTTCAAATCCAGGATACATTAAACATGTTCGATATTGGGTCAGTGTCCGAAGCACATCAGCGGGCTCTTGCGGTTTGGCAGTGTCGGTGGTTCTGGTTCTGGCGGTGTTAGTGCAGCGGGTGGTACAACTACAGTCGCTCTGACTACATCTAGGGCTGGTAGTCAGTTTACCCGTGGCCCGAACAATAGTATCAAATGTTTTGGCTGTGGTGAGGTTGGACATCGACAGGTTGACTGCAAACAAGCGGGCAAGAAAGCGTTATTCCATGATACGGAGGAGGATCCGTGGGTCGATGATAGTGCAGTTCATGAGCAGCCTATGTTTGATGAAGAAGAGCAGGTCCTGACGGGTGATGTGGGTGTTTCTCTGGTCATGCGGCGTTCTTATTTGACTCCACGTACGTCGGAGGAGAATGAGTGGCTTCGTAACAACATCTTTCAGTCCACGTGTACGATTTTGGGTAAGGTTTGCCGTTTTGTCATTGATTCAGGCAGCTGTGAGAATATCATTGCGGAGGAGGCGATCCAGAAACTGAATATTCCGACAGAAAAACATCCTAAGCCATATAAGCTAGCGTGGCTGAAGAAGGGAGGCGAGGTAACAGTTTCTAAACGTGCTCGTGTTTCCTTTTCGATTGGTGCAAAATATCGTGATGAATTGTGGTGTGATGTGGTTGTTATGGATGCTTGCCATATTTTGTTGGGGAGGTCGTGGCAGTTTGATAGACAAGTTTTTCATAATGGCCGTACTAACACTTACAGTTTGTTAGTGGATGGGGCTAAGTATGTGTTAGCTCCTACGAAACCGGTAGCCCACACAGCTACACCGGTCTCGAGTGCGTCCTTCCTGTCTTTCGCACAGTTTGAGGATGAGGTGGATTCGACGGATAGAGTGTTTGTTTTGGTCGGGAAAGCAGTTCCTGACACAGTTCAGATCCCTGCTGAAGTACTCCCTTTGATACAGGAATTTGCTAGTGTGTTTCCAGATGAGCTCCCTGCGGAACTACCTCCACTTCGGGATATTCAGCATCATATCGATCTAGTTCCTGGGGCTAGTTTGCCTAATCGACCTCATTATCGTATGAGTCCTAGAGAACATGAGGAGTTGCGTAAGAAGGTTGAGGAGTTATTGGCAAAAGGACATATCCGGGAGAGTTTGAGTCCCTGTGCTGTACCGGCGATACTGATTGCTAAGCAGGATGGGTCTTGGCGTATGTTTGTTGACAGCAGAGCTATCAACAAAATTACAGTCCGGTACAGGTTTCCGATCCCTCGTTTAGATGACTTGCTTGATCAGATTAGTGGTGCTACGGTTTTTACTAAGTTGGATTTGAAGAGTGGGTACTATCAGATTCGTGTTCGGCCAGGAGATGAATGGAAGACAGCCTTCAAAACTCGTGAGGGTTTGTACGAGTGGTTAGTGATGCCTTTTGGGTTGTCTAATGCCCCGAGTACGTTCATGCGTGTGATGAACCAGTTGCTGCGACCCTTTATTGGGATTTTCGTGGTGGTGTATTTTGATGATATTCTTATTTACAGTCGCAGTCAGGAGGAACACTTGCAGCATGTGCGGGAGGTACTGTCTATACTCCGTAATGATAAGTTTTATGCCGCGACTAAAAAGTGTGTTTTTATGGTGCCTCGGGTATTATTTTTGGGGTATGTGATTTCGGCTGAAGGGCTTCAGGTGGATACTGAGAAGGTGGCAGCGGTACAGAATTGGTCTCGCCCTACTACGATCACAGAGGTACGGAGTTTTCATGGTTTGGCATCGTTCTATCGACGTTTCATTCCTCACTTCACTTCAGTAGTATCATGGCTCCTATTACTGATTGTATGAAAGGGGTTCGTTTTGCTTGGACTGCTGAAGCCGACGTAGCATTTGAGCAGATTAAGGAGCGGTTGACAACTGCCCCTATTTTAGTGTTACCCGATTTCTCTCAGCCGTTCGAATTACACACGGATGCTTCTAAGGTGGGTATTGGGGCTGTTTTGAGTCAGAATGGACGCCCGGTGGCGTATTTCAGTGAGAAACTGTCGGGAGCCAAGACACGGTATAGTACTTATGATGTGGAGTTTTATGCTGTTGTTCAGGCTGTGAAGCATTGGCGGCATTATTTGTTCCATCAGGAGTTTATTTTGTTCACCGACCATGACTCCTTGCGTCATCTTCATGGTCAAGACAAGATTTCGGCTCGCCATGCTCGGTGGATTGCTTTTCTGCAGCAATTCACTTTTGTGGTCAATCATAAAGCTGGAGTTACTAACAAGGTGGCTGATGCCTTGAGTAGGCGTCGGGAGTTATTAACTACGATGCGAGTTGAAGTGCATGGGTTTGATTCGTTCCGTGAGTTGCTTGCTGCTGATCCTTATTTTTTTGTCGTGTTGGCAGATGTTCGGGCTGGGCGTAAACCAGATTTTTTGATTCATGATGGGTTCTTGTTTCGAGGTAACCAGTTATGTATTCCTGATTGTAGTCTCCGTTTGCTGATTATACAGGAGCTTCACGGTGAGGGACATGTTGGTCGTGATCGTACTTTGCAGCTTGTTCAGGCCTCTTATTTTTGGCCGAGTATGCGTAAGGAAGTCGATAAGTATGTGCAGCGGTGTCGGGTGTGCCACATGGCAAAAGGGGCTGCTACTAATGCGGGGTTGTACATGCCATTACCTGTTCCGAGTCAGCCGTGGGCGGAGATTAGTATGGATTTTGTCTTGGGGTTGCCTCGTACACAGCGGGGGTTTGACTCCATCTTTGTGGTTATCGACCGGTTTTCCAAAATGGTTCACTTCATTCCGTGTAAGAAGACAACTGATGCGGTTAATGTGGCTCAGTTATTTTTCAAGGAGGTCTACCGTCTGCATGGTCTACCATCTACTATTGTGTCTGATCGTGATACCCGGTTCCTAAGTCATTTTTGGCGCAGCTTGTGGAAAATGGCTAATACTCAGCTTAATTTCAGTAGTGCTTACCATCCTCAGACGGACGGTCAGACCGAGGTGGTGAACAGATCGTTGGGTAATTTGCTGCGATGTTTGGTTGGGGATCATGTTAAATCTTGGGATCAGAAGTTGTGTCAAGCGGAATTTGCCCACAATCATGCCATTAATCGCAGTACCGGGTTTAGTCCGTTTCAGGTGGTTTATGTGGTGCAGCCTAAGGGCCCATTGGATCTTCTTACGTTGCCCAGCAAACAGAAGGTGCATGGTAAAGCGGTCGATCTGGTTTCTGGGTTGCAGGAAGTTCATACCAAGGTTCGTGCTAATTTGGAGGCTGCGAACGCTAGGTACAAACAGGCAGCTGATCAGAAAAGGCGTCTCGTCGAGTTCCAGGTTGGTGATTTTGTGTGGGCTATTTTGACAAAAGACCGTTTTCCAGTTGGTGAGTATAATAAGCTGTCAGCTAAGAAGATTGGTCCTGTTGAGGTCGTTGCGAAGATTAATCCAAATGCATACAAGTTGAAGCTGCCAAGTCATATTCGTACTTCGGATGTCTTTAACGTGAAGCATTTGGTTCCGTATGCTGGGGATTCGTCTGATGATGAAGTGGTTGTTAATTCGAGGACGAATTTTTTCAGGCGTGGGGAGAATGATGCAGTCGAAGAGTTGGCGTTCGAGTTTTTAGATTCGCTCGACCGTAACGGGCGTAACCTTTGAGTATCAGTCGGCCGCCTCAGTAGCTCCAGGCGCGCGCCTCAAGTCGTGCCACGGAGAGGGATCTTTCGGCTGCTGATGCGGGCGCCTCAGCCAAGATGATGCGGGCGCCTCAAGCTTCGTCAACAAAAAGGGATGTTGCTGCCTTCCAGGCGGGCGCCTGGCTCTTGCCCAGGCGGGCGCCTCGCGCGACGGGGATTTTTCTATGTTCGTTTTTTTATTCCGTTTTTACTGAATTTTGGATATTAAGTTAGGGTTATTTTTGTCATTGTTTTACTATTTCGTTTTAGGGTTTGGAGAGAGTACTTAAACACTTTTTAGGGCTTTGTTAGGGGAGTTTTGCCGTTTTGAATAACAATCGTTTTCTTGTTCCAATTTGTAGTCTTGATTAATTTCGACTGCGATTGAAGGGTTGATTCGCGTATCGATTAATTTCTACCCATAATCAATCATTTATCTAAGCTTCCGCTACGTCATTATATAGATACTTAAGTAGATTAGAATAAAATTTGAAAGATAAATATAGCATTTTCACATACTTAACATCATCATACCTCAGTTTTGTCAAGTCTATCACTTAAATCTGCACTCAACTGCTGCTGAGAATTGTAGAGTTCTTGAAGCACCATGAATTGCTGTTTAAAAAGAATGATAGATGATTAACAAAGTTTTCTCAAAAGGGGGGGGGGGAAGAAGTGACAGCTCTTAATTTCATTCATACCTTACCCTTCGAATCAAAATCAAGTTCCATACGCTCTATTTTTTCAGCCATTGGCTGATTACAGAAATAAGACAAGAGTAGTACTTACCAATTACGACCTTTCAAACAAATACCAAAATTCCCAACTGTTTAAAACATGAACAAAAACATTCACTAAAAACATGAACAAAAATTCACTAAAAGCATGAACAAAAACATCAAGAGTTTTTTTATCATTAGATGCCTACAGATTCAGAAAAGTGAGCACTTATGGTCAATCGAATAACCAATATGCACAAAACTTAAGCAGTTGAAGATGTGCCTTGGAAGTTCACTAAAAAAGGGAAGACAAATACCAGCCAGCCACTATGAAATATCTTAATCCACTAAAAACGAGATATGTTTCCTTTTTTACCCCAATTGACATTTGTAATGCAAAAATAATGCAGAAAAGGAAATAAAAGAGACGAGAGTTAGAAATGATGGAGATACAGTAATATCTCCATAATATCTCTGGTGTATATTCTTCCCTTGATTCTAGTATATGAATATTATGATTGATTTGTATTAATTGAGTATATCATGTACCTAAAATAGTTGCTCCAGTCTTGTATATATTGTGATGGAATATCAATAAGAGAATAACTTTTCTTCCAAATCTCCCTCTTTCTATATGGTATCAGAGCAAAAAGAGATCCAAATTTCTTTTTCAACTAATCCCTAATTTCTTCTCTCTCGCCATGGCCGCTGCTGATCATACCCTCCTTCCCAATTCAGCTGAGCCCACTGTTCCTCTCATAGTCGTTTCCCTCTCCCACATTCTCGAACTAACCTCTACCAACTATCTCTCATGGAAAATCCAAATGGAAGCTACCCTCTTAGGCCATGACCTTCATAAGTTCATTGATGGGTCTCACCCTGCTCCTCCCAAACATTTACCAGCCACAAATCCCGCTGCTTCTACCACCACAGATGATGACACCCCTCCCACTCCAGTCACCAACACCACAGCCGCCGAGCCTACCCCAAACCCAGCTTATGCAACCTGGTTCCGACAAGATAAGCTCATTCTTGGAGCCCTTGCTGGAACTCTCTCTCCCTCTCTCGTCCCTCTTATATCACAGTGCACCAAATCCCTAGCCGCTTGGAAAACATTAGCCAAAACCTACGCTAACCCTTCCAAAGGCCATCTTAAACAACTTAAGGACCGCCTCCGTTCCATAACCAAGGGTTCTCGCACAATCTCTGAATATATGCAAGACATAAAGTCGTGCACCGACCACCTTGCCTCCCTTGGTCAACCCCTAGATGATGATGATATAGTTGATCGTGTACTTGATCAACTAAATGATCCTGCTTATGAGAGTGTTATAACTGCGGTTCAAAGTCGCGACACTCCGATTTCTTTTGATGAACTTCACGAGAAGTTGATGAATAAGGAACTCTCTCTCCAGCACCACCCTACCAAAAATTACTCCTCCACAGTCGGCCTGCTGCCCACACCAAATCTTAACCCTAATCCCTATTCTGCCAACTCTTCTTCTCGACCACAAGCTGCCTTTAAAGGCAAATGCCAATGGTGCCGCACCCCGGGTCATTATTTATCTCAATGTCCAGTCTTCCGCTCTCAATACCCACATGCTGTAATTCCCACCCCTCCTCCCAATAACTCTGGAAACTCTCGCCAGTCTCCCAAACCATATCATAACCCTAGTGCTCATGTTGCTACTACCGTGAAACCCTCCTCCCCGGCTTGGCTTCTCGACAGTGGTGCTACGCATCGCGCGACTAGTGATCTTGACAATTTGGCCCTTCATTCTCCATACGACGGCACCGAAGAACTACTCATCGGTGATGGCTCGGGTCTCCACATTTCAAATACTGGTTCAACCTCTTTTCTTACTCCTACTACTACTCTTCATCTTAATAATATTCTTCATGTCCCATCTATTTCTCGCAATATAATCTCGATTTCTAAATTTTGTTTTGATAATAATGCCTCCATCACATTTTTACCTCATTCGTATTTTGTGAAGGATCTTTCAACGGGGGCACTTCTATTCCAAGGCAAAACTAAATATGGGGTATATGAATGGCAACCCTCTCTACCTTCAACACACTCTGCTCATCTTACATCCGCTTCAAATTGGCACCTCCGTCTTGGCCATCCCTCTTACTCCATTTTAAGACATATTAGTAATCACTTTAATTTATGTATTCCTACTTCTATTTCCTTTCAATGTAATTCGTGTGACTGTAACAAAAGTCACAAGTTGCCATTCAATGAAAATTCTATTCAGTCTTTTGGCCCGCTTGACATTCTTTACAGTGATGTATGGACCTCCCCCATTACCTCCTACGATGGGTTCAAATATTACATCATCTTTGTAGACCATTTTTCTAAATACATTTGGTTCTACCCACTAAAACATAAAAATGATGCCACCATCATTTTTTCTCGATTTAAACTCCTTGTTGAAAAATATTTTAATCGATCAATTCTCACTATTTTCAGTGACAATGGTGGTGAGTATATTGGCTTACGCCCTCTTCTTTCTTCTCATGGTATAAATCATTTAACCTCTCCCCCTCATACTCCCGAACATAACGGGTACTCTGAAAGACGTCATCGTCACATTGTTGAAACTGGGCTTTCTCTCCTTACCCACTCTTCTATTCCTCGAAAGTATTGGCCTCTAGCCTTTACAACTGCATGCTACTTAATCAATCGCATGCCAACCGCCACCTTACAACTTCAATCACCATATCAATATCTTCACAAACAACTACCCAACTATCTTAAATTACGAAGCTTTGGATGCCTTTGCTATCCTTGGGTTCGCCCCTATACTACAAATAAACTTGAACCTCGATCCTCCCCTTGTGTGTTTGTTGGTTATTCTCCGTCTCAAAGTGCATGTTATTGTCTTGAACCTTCTTCTCTCAAAATCTTCACATCACGTCATGTCAAGTTCGTGGAAGACAAATTTCCCTTCTCTTCTCTGCCACAAACTAACCCTATTATCACCTCTGAATATATTGATGCCTGGTGTAATTCTCAACTTTCCATACTTCCTGCTTCATCTCCTACAAATATTTCTTCAAACCCTCCACAAACTTCTGACACAACATTACCAGCTACCTCCCATAATTCATCCAGCAATACACCTAATTTCCCTCTCTCAACCGAATCTCTCAACATACCCACTGTCACCTCATCACCTATTCCACCTCCTCCACCCCTTCCATCCGGCCCAATTACTCGCCTTCGTAACAACATTAGAAAACCTCTCACTAAAATGAATCTCCATGCCCACCTTCCTGCTTCCCCCACAACTGAACCTACTACCATAACACAAGCCCTCAAAAGCCAAATTTGGCGCACTGCTATACAATTCGAATATGATGCGCTTATCAAAAACCGCACTTGGGACCTTGTTCCTTCCCCCTCTTCTCAAAATCTTGTGGGATGTAAATGGGTTTTTCGTACCAAATATAACCCCGATGGCTCTGTAGATCGTCATAAAGCTAGACTTGTTGCCAAAGGGTTTCACCAACGTCCCGGCCTAGACTATTCCGAAACCTTTAGCCCTGTTGTCAAACCCGCCACAATTCACACAATTCTTTCCCTTGCTCTCTCACAAAACTGGCCACTACGTCAAATTGATATCAATAATGCCTTTTTACAAGGTACTCTTTTAGAAGATGTATACATGGTTCAACCTCCGGGTTTCATTAGCTCCACTCATCCTACCCATGTTTGCAAACTTCGCCAAGCCCTATATGGGCTCAAACAAGCACCACGTGCCTGGTACAACGAGCTCAAATCCTATCTTCTCTCCATTGGTTTCTCCAATTGTATTTCCGACTCCTCACTATTCTTTCATAAACATACTCTTGGTTCAATCTTTCTCCTTTTTTACGTTGACGATATCATTATTACCGGCTCAAATTCCACCCTTCTTACCTCCTTTATTTCCTCTTTTGCATCTCGTTTTTCCCTCAAGGACTTAGGCTCCCTCTCTTACTTTCTTGGGGTAGAAGTACTTCCTCATCCCGAGGGTATTCTCTTATCTCAACACAAATACATTCAAGATCTTCTTTCTCGTGCTCACATGACCGAAGCAAAACCGGTTCCTACTCCCATGGCCACAAATCCACCTCTCTCTCTTCACGGTGGCTCTCCTATTTCGAATCCTACTGAATATAGGGCTCTTGTTGGGGGCCTCCAATACCTCTCGCTCACACGGCTTGACATCTCCTTTGCTGTGAACAAACTCTATCAATACATGCACTGCCCCACAGATCTTCATTGGGCAGCCTTAAAACGTGTTTTCCGTTATCTTGCTGGTTCCTCTCATCATGGTCTACTTCTTCACAAAAATTCCCCTCCTACCTTACATGCATTTACGGATGCGGATTGGGCGGGAGACAAAGACAACTACACCTCCACCACCGGGTATGTTGTTTACCTGGGAAAAAATCCAATCTCGTGGAGCTCTCGCAAACAACGCACCCTTGCTAGATCATCCACGGAAGCGGAGTATCGAGCCGTCGCTGCAACAACTGCTGAAGTCCTTTGGCTTCAAAATCTGCTCAAAGAAATCCAGGTTCATCTTTCCAGCACTCCGGTAATTTATTGCGACAACATGGGCGCGACATATGTAGCTGCCAATCCGAGATTTCACTCCAAAATGAAACATCTCGGCTTGGATTATCATTTTGTTCGCGAAAATGTTCAAAGTCAGAATCTCCGTGTCACACACATCTCTGGAAGCGATCAATTGGCGGACATCCTGACTAAACCACTCCCTCGTGCCAAGTTTCAAGAGTTACTATCCAAGATTGGCCTTTCAAGATCGTCCATCTTGCGGGGGCGTGATGGAGATACAGTAATATCTCCATAATATCTCTGGTGTATATTCTTCCCTTGATTCTAGTATATGAATATTATGATTGATTTGTATTAATTGAGTATATCATGTACCTAAAATAGTTGCTCCAGTCTTGTATATATTGTGATGGAATATCAATAAGAGAATAACTTTTCTTCCAAATCTCCCTCTTTCTATAAGAAACAGTATAAAGGGGCGGCCAAATATATTAACAAGCATAGAGAAGGCAGTGATACAATACCTGCATATTGATTCACTACACCCTCAAAATACCATGTGTCAGAGAAATACTTCATTCTAAAAATCATGCCCCGCCCACTACCCAGAGAGAATGAACGGGACACGGCATACACGTTTCCATATGATCCTTTTTTTTCTCTTTCTGGTGGTTTTGTCTTCATAACTACCGGATGTGGTTAGGGCATTAAGGCAAAAGGATTCTAAGCAAGATCAATCTCCAGAGACTGCAAACAATTCTAAGAAGGAATAAAACTTGAGCATGTAAGTTTGAAGAAAGCAATCATACCTCAAACTCTTTTCCTTCGTGATACAGATCACCATGTGATGTCAGCTTTGGTTTAGTTTGAAACTTGAAAAAAGCTTCATGGAGAACCTACAAACATGTAAATGGGAAAGAAAAAAAATAAGAAAACTACAATAATCAAGAAAACAAGGTCAGCATTACTGTCATGTTCAAAAAATTACAAGGTGGGATATATCAAATGGCTGACACTTTCCAAAGATCAAGAGAACAAACCTGATAATCAATATCCATCTTTCCCATTTTTGGTTGCATCCTCTCACGCTGTTTTTGTTTTAACTTCTTGCTGCTTTCCTTCTCTATGTAAGCCTGCAAAGCAGCACCAAGAATGCATATTAAATGTCTCTTCAATTCTTTCCTTGTTCTTTTTTATGCTAGCAAGGTATACCTATTCAAACCCTCTCTAAAAGAAGAAGAAAAGCAGATGATCATGCATACTACTACACTACTTTTTAACTTTAAAAAGGTTGCATATGACCCTCTACTAAAGGAACTGACAACACAAAAAGGGAAAACTAGTAAAACATAACCAGAACGACTCATCAGCTTCAATTATGCACATACATGATTCTATTTGCAGTATATCACTCCCTTACCACGCAGCATACTCATACGTGTGACAAGGAAAGTTGGACAGTAACTCTAAACAAGGCAAAGGACCAAAAACTGGATAAAGCAATGTACAACAACACGCTTCCCCTGCCACACATATTCAAAACACGATGAGGCACACTCACAACTCTATGAAGTGACACAAAAATACTGCCACTCATATCAGTTATGAAATTATTGTAAAAACAAGAATAGGCCAGTATTTCAGCTATAACGGAAATATGTAAGGCCCACCTTATGCCCAGTAAAAAGGTCTGAAACGAAAAGCAGATCAATCAGCATCCTTTTCGTGAATACTAAAAAGGTGTTAAAAGAGAAACCAAATAAGGGCCCCCCTTGCCTCCAGTCTCCAAGATTGTCACGCCGCTCCCCTGCAAGAACCACATATATAAATATAAGACAAACCTCATCAACATTATCTTCCATCACCCTGTTCCCAAACCCCAGTTAAGTCTGTCATCATTTATAGTACATTACCAGATTACCTGTAAGAATTTTCTTTTCTGACACCAATGCCTCGGAACTGGAACCGTGTTTCAGCTACATGATTTCAGGAATACAAGTAACTTTGGATCCGCAGAGGTTGCATCCCAGACCTACAAATTATAATAATAAAGTTTCAGTAGAATACAGGGGGAAATGAAAACATTATTAACATCGAGCAACATGATTTGTATTGTACTAGTCGTTAGTCTAGTGCAATAAGAATAAAAAGTTAGCCACCAAAACTACCAAATCAAATCAATAGAGATCACAATTCAAATCATAACACTTCCCCCCCCCCCCCATCAAATTCTTGCTTTGATTTTATTTCTTTCTTTCTTTGAGTGGAGGGGAAAAACTAACTTCAAATTCATGGGCCACGTTTGATTTTTTTATTTTATTTTTGCTTTGATTTTATTTCTTTCTTTCTTTCTCTATCCGTCCGTAAATAAATAAGATTCTTACTTTTCTTTAAAGAAAAAAGGCAATTGAAGTATAATTACAGTAGCTGATATTTGAAATAGTCGGAATGCTTTTCACTGGTCTTGCTCCACTGTTTTGACCCACCTAGAGTTGATTGAGCTGTGAAGATTGCAGCTGCTGCTAGCAAAGATGCTGGGAGCTTGAGCATTTCGTACTTCACTAAACAAAGCTCGATTAGGTAGAAGGACAAAAGCTCCAACTGGTTTTATTCAAGAAGGCGAAGTTAAATTCGTTATAGATCAAAAGTAACATGCATAAAAGCAAGAGACAAGATGTTATAAAAGGAAATGGGATTAGCTAATTTGATCATATTTAGGAAATGGGATTTGCATTTTGGGACAAACAAAAAAAAATTGGGGCTAACATTATGAGGCGGAGAGAGTATATAACTATACACGTGCCCAAAGCCAACGTTAATACATATGTTTCCGCTTTCAGCTAGATCTCAAGCTACCATAAACTTATTTACACTCGGTCCATTAATTTTGTTGGTTTCCCCCTCTCCTTTGTCTAAGTGGCGGAGATAGTAAGGGACACAGGGGGCTATTGCCCCCGTTAGATTAAAAAAATTGTAGTGCAAATATTAAATTTGGGGGTTTAGTGCAATTTAGTGAAGTTTGCCCCGTTTGTGTAAAGAAAAAAATATACTAAAATAATATTTTGCCCCCTTAATATTTTAGAGAAGTTTGCCCCCGTTTACGAATATCCCTGGCTCCTCCACTGCTTCGTCTCACCACTCTATAACTTCATTATCAACTGATTGTCTATGAATACACGTGTAGTTATACATTCAAGAACTAATTGATGATAGATTGCAACAATTCATAAAAAATAAGATATAATTATATAAAATGAAAATTACCTAACAGTGCATCGAGTGACCTCAAGTTTGCAATTGGATTATCTCCAATCATAACTGAAAATGCAGAAACCTTATCGGTAGCAGTCCCTGACCTTTGTGTAGCAGCAAGCATTTTAATGTCCCCACTCTGTCCCCTTGATGAATCATAATCCTGCGCATACTGCGCCATCAACTTCTCCGCCAACTCCTTCTTCTTCGCCACCAACCCCTTCCACTCTTCCACGTTCTTAAACTCAACCTTCTTCTTCCCAAAAATCAAGTATCACAACAAATACAAAGTAAATAAAACCATCTCACACAAAATCAATGAACAAAAGAAGCAGATCTGATGTTCAAATGTCCCGATTCACAAACCCTAACATTTACAATTACAGTACAAATAAAAGTGTCAAAACAATTAGATTTCAAAATTGAGAAAAAAGTAAATCAATTAAAAAGAAAGGGAGATTATGGAAATGATTTAGAAGAGATGGATTACCTCCGATGACTGTGAAATCAACGATTCTCGAATTGCTCGCGATTCGAACGGAGGGTTTAGTGGGTTTCGAAAGACGGCGATGATGAACGGACATTTCGAAAGACGGCGATGATGAACGGACGACGGAGAAGAAGTGTTCCCACGCCATTGTTTTGTTGAGAGTGCGAATGAAAGGGTTGCGGCGGCTGAAGTAGAGAAAAAACTAGGTTTCGAAATAAGGAAGAAAGGGCCGAGCTAGGGATTTATACGTCACCCTACAGACGGACGCTGTCCGTCGGTAACCCTTAATTGTCCGTCGGTAATACCGACGGACGTCACCCTACAGACGGACGCTGTTCGTCGGTAACCCTTAATTGTCCGTCGGTAATACCGACGGATGCGGTCCGTCGGTAAATTTCCGTCGGTAATTGGCCTGTTTCTAGTAGTGACCTCAGTTGATGGTTTTCGTTATTATGTCATCTTTGTTTATTATTTCACGAAATATATTTGGTTTTTCCCGATGCGACGAAAATCTGATGTTAATAGTTTGTTCCCTAAGTTTAAAACATTGGTTGAAAACTTTTTTCAACTTCCTCTCATTTCTCTGTATTCAGATAATGGAGGTGAGTATCAAAAACTGGAACCACTCCTTCAATCACTTGGTGTTTCTCACTTTACTACCCCTGTACACACCCCAGAACATAATGGCACTTCTGAACGCCGGTATCGGCATGTTGTTGAGACAGGTCTTTCCTTACTCCATCATGCTTCTCTTCCTCTCACTTATTGGTCTCATGCGTTCGAAGCCACCGTTTATCTCATTAATTGCCTTCCGTCCAAAGTCACTAGTCATCAATCCCCTCTCGAGCTTTTGTTTAGATGAAAGCTCAATTATCAGCGACTCAAGGTCTTTGGTTGTCTTTGCTATCCGTGGCTTAAGCCA